>PVJS01001372.1:70972-90093 GCA_004027185.1 Glis glis | reverse complement strand
TTCCATGGAATAGAGGATGGCTTTGGAGGTCAATTAGAAGAACTAGGAGTTGACACAGGCTTCACCTACTGGCTGAGCAGCCTTGGGAAAGTGGTTGGACCTCTCTGAGCTTCACAGTCCCCGTTTGTAGAATGCAAACAGTATTTTACATGCCTTTGAGGCCTGCGGACTGCAGGGAGGTGTGAATGAGCCCAAAACACACAGCATGTGTGGAGCACAAACCCTAGCGAGGCCCCTAATGTGCGTGGCGGCTGTCGCTCTTGTGTTTTTCTTAGCATGTAAGACCGAGGTCAGATATCACCTTGCCTGGAAAGTCCCCCTTGCCTTCCCTAGTCACCTAGAACCTGGCACCTATCTCTACCATAGCATTTTCTACTGTAATGACAACCAGCTCACTTCTGAGCACTTCTGTGCAGTCAGGACAGGTGCCCATCTCGCCACTTAGTCCAATCCCCCCAAACCCTACATGGTAAGGATTACAATACCAACTTCGCAGATCAGGGAACTGAGGCACAGCGAGGTTAGGTGACTTGCCCGACTCACACAGCAAGTAAGGTGGTGGAGCCAGAGTTATACCCTGGGGGTTGTCTGAATCCAAAGGTGTTTCCCACCACGTGCACAGAGCGTCTATCAGTTGAGCCATGGTCACATGACCGCACCTGCAAGGCCCTTCCTTCCTTGCAGACACGGCTCTTGATATGCCAAGACGGCACAAATGAAGGCAAAGACCATTCAACTAGCAGAATCCTCAGTGATGTCATCAACGCATCGCAATCCTTATATCCTGGCAAAGTTCCAGCCCAAGGCTGTCTCAGGGAGAAGAAAGGTGGCAAAGACTCACTAGCTCCCCAGGGTAATCACTTCCTAACCCCACAATCCCACCCCATTCCTGGTGTCTATTTTTTTTTTTTTTTTGGTGCCGGGGGTTGCACTCAGGGGCACTCTACCTCTGAGCTATACTCCCAGCCCTCTTTTTTTGTTCTTTATTTTGAAACAGGGTGTCACTAAGTTGCAGAGGGCCTCACCAAGTAGCTGAGGCTGGCTGAGAACCTGTGATCCTTCTGTCTCACCCTCCCAAGTACTGGGATTACAAGTGTGCACCACCACGCCCAGCTTCCTGGTGTCTCATGGTTTGGCCTGTCCATCATCCATTTCTCAGCTCTTTTTATTTTCCCTTGGAAGATGCCTGCCTCCAGTTTCAAGAACAGGCACCTGTCCTTTATTTGGCAAATCAGCTCATCAAGTCTCCCTAGCCACAGCCATTGGCCCAGCAGTGTATGTGAAACCTAAGCTGAGCCAATCAGAGACTTCCCTAGAATGTAGGCGGGACTACCAGGACACAGTGGACACAACAGCGCATATGTCAGAGAATGAATACTGAGCTCAGAAATAAGGATGAGAGTAATATACAGAGAGCATTGCTCCAGCTACTCACAAGAAAAGGTGACACTCGCTGGCACTTTTAATGTACCAGGCCCCATTCTTAGCACTATTTTAATTCTTATAAACTCCCATACACAAGAGAAAGTCATGGACACATTGTTTTTATTATCTCTACCATGAATTATTTTTTTTGTACTTTAAAACAGTCCCCAACGCACCCAAAGAGGTTATGTGCGGGAGAAAAAAAAATCTTTACCTTCAAAATAAACTGAATTTTGGTGATAAACCTTTGAGCGTTTTCAGCAAATATACTGAAGTTTGGAGGACAAAGAAAAATAA
This sequence comes from Glis glis, assembly GCA_004027185.1. Classification (NCBI taxonomy): domain Eukaryota; kingdom Metazoa; phylum Chordata; class Mammalia; order Rodentia; family Gliridae; genus Glis; species Glis glis. The sequence goes on along the minus strand of PVJS01001372.1, from coordinate 88,371 downwards.
TTGACCTCTGATGGAGAAGGGTGATTTTGGTCAAAGAAATAGAAAAAGGCAAAATTAACTTCGTCATGATTTTTTAAATCCGTTGTTATTAATAAAAATTTAAATGTGGTGCTTTTAGGAAGCTCTTCAGCTCCTAGACAGTGTTTTGTGAAAGGGCAGTGATTGCTCATTGAAATGTTCAGCCAGTATTTTCTCAGAGCAGAGATAATTTCATCTCCAGAAACTGTATGCCTCACGTTAATATCTACCCCTTCATGTCTGGATAAATTCCAAGAGATGTCACGAAGGTGGCAAAAGACTGGAAGAAATCAGGTTAATAGATGTGTGTGGCTCTTCTTTCAAAGAGATGTTAGTGTTTGATCTTATTTGATCTATTTATGAAATGCTTACAAGAGACAATTAAAAATAACCTCATAACTGGTCTTCTGATCACCAAGGATACCCCCTAAAATCATGCCTGAATGCCAAAATCATGGATCTACCCTGCTCAAATCCTTCTGTGACTCCTGTTGCCTATAGGACCAAATCCCCTTACATTAAAGCCCCCTCTACAAGACAGGGCCCATCAATCGCTCAATCCCTCCTTCTCTCACTTCTCCACCTTTTTCTCACTCTCTCTTGTTTTCTCTCTCACACCCTATACATTCTCCCACACTAAAACACATTCACGTCTACCTTCACACATACATACTTACACCTACACGCACTCGCTACTGAACCTGTGCCCACCTACATAAACTTAAGCATCTATACGTAGACCTATAAACACATGCCTACACATATGTACACCCATACCTACCCAGACTCACAACACACACAACTACACAGACACACATACTGAACACACACACACACACACACACACACACACAATCCTAAACTCTCATGACGCATGTACTTTTCATCCAACCCGCCCTGAGTGGCGCCCACTCCCCGGCCTGTGCCTCCACTACTTCTTGCGCCTGGAATTCCTCTCCATCATCTCCACCTACTGAAACCCCACCCATTCTTTTCAGGTCTAGCTGAAATGCCAGTCCTCCCATGGAGTGCAGATCTCCAGCTGGAATTCGTTCTTGTATCTTCTGAGCCTCTGGAACATTCTCTTTTTCCCTCACTTGTTCATTCACGAACTCAACGCGCATGCGTTGGGTGATTCACCTGGTGCCAGGCGCCACAGGAGGCCCCCGGGGCTGCAGTGGTGGACCCATCCTCAGAGAGGACTGTCCCTGTCTTTAGAACTTCCAGTCGGGTTGGAGAGGAGAGGTCGAAGTTCAGTAGCAACAAAATGAGGTAAGTGTTATATGCTGGAGAAGAAGCTCAGGATGCCATGGAAGAAGAGAGCTCCCCACTCTGGAAGAGAATCGAAAGATGCTTCCTCCAGGCAGTGATTCCAAATGCGAAGCTGACCAGGAGAGTGGATGTGTACCCTCTTAAGCCTTAACTTTACCTTATGGATAACTGAATGCAGGAGGAACATATCAAAGACTGTTTTTGTGTAGTACCAGCGATTGAACCAGCGGCATTCTACCTCCGAGCTACACCCCCAGCCCTCTTTTTTTATCCTTTATTTTGAAACAGGGTCTCACTAAGTTGCGGAGGGCATCACTAAGTAGCTGAGGCTGGCTGTGAACCTGGATCCTCCTGTTTCAGCCTCCCAAGTACTGGGATTACAAGCATGGGCCACCACTCCTGGTTTATAGCAAGGATTTTTAATCATTAAAGTCACTCCCTGTCTGGGATAAGTCGATTAGGACACTGCCTCCCAATGCAGTGCAGAGTAAGGGGCTGTGGCTAAAAAATTCTGAATGTACAGTGGGTTAGGAGGCAAGTGCATGGATCTGGGTGACAGAGGGCCACAGTGTCATACAGGCATGAATTCATGAGACCTCCCTCAACATAGCCAGACCAATAGAACACAGACACTGACCGATCATACAGGGGTAGAGCGTGAGGGCCCCCGTCTGCCCTGAGCTAGAGTTCTACAGACTCTCCTGTCTGGCCAGTCTTCTAGGACCATGTGACCCACATCGGATGTAGTATAGTGCTCACCCCCCCAGCCAGTTCAATAGATATTTGCCAAATTGAACTCCATCCTGACCGCAGCATACCATCCATTTTTACTTAGAATTCAAAGTTAAAAGAGGAAAGTTGCCTGTTTACCCAGCTCCTCTCCTCGGAGGCAAGACAATGGGGATTGCATAATTAAAAATCGGGGAGGAAATTTATTAAAACCGAGAACGACGGCAGAGTGCGTGCCGCCTGTGCTCCGGCCTGAGCGGCCCAGTTAGCTCATCGGGAGATTTCATCACCGAAGGGGAAAAAGGCTTTAAAACAAACACTTCACGGGTGCAAAACATCAGAGAACATCTCACTCCAGATAATAGGCAGTGATTTACTTCCACGCTGGAGAAAATATGAGTAATTAACTCTTCAGGAAGATGAAGTTAAGGAAGAAAAACAAAGCAAACGGGAGGCCAACTGCTCTCCACCTGAAACAAAGTCTTATATAGGACGCCAGATAAATGGCCATGAAGGAAATGCGAAACGATTTCCTGTCCATATTTAGCAAAAGCAGCACCATGGATTAGCCTTGCTTCCGAGCCTTGCCATGCACATGTGACGCACCAAGCCGACAGGAGGTTTACATACAACGAATTCTGCGCCTGGGGTTGCCCCTGGAAACTCAAAGCACACCTGAACTTGATCGATCTGGAAACTACAACAAACATGTCGGAGCCACGGTCCTGGCTTGATATCACGTCGACGTGTGTCCTACCCCTTGCAGTTGAATTCACTGGTGTTTTGTAACCAGTACCTGAATTAAAGTCCCGGTGTATATACACAAAATTAGCAATATCGGGCACGGGGGAAGAGGAGGGAGTGGGGTGGGAGTTGGGGAGAGCTCACCAAGTGCTGTGTGCATGTATGTCTCTATCGCTCTGAACCTCATCGCGATGTGTGATTACAATGCACCGATAAAAAAAAAATAAAGTTCATCTATAGCAGCTAATGTTATAAAACCAAAGGTCACTGTGGAACTCGGTTTCTCCTGCATGGGATATGCAAACAAGTTTCTACAAAGAAACTGCTGAGAAGCAGGCGTGGCTCAAACCTCCTTTGTCCTCAGTGCTATGATGGGGCCTCTGTGACCACAGGCAGAGTGAAACTGAGAACTGCTTTTCAGATATTGAGGGAAAGCGCCAGCTTCCTTTGAATGCGCTGACATGCAAGGATTGAGGATGTTGAGATCATGAAACCTTTAGCATGAATAAGAGCCCCTCCTGGGCTGCTGATGAAGGACGCAGATGCCTGCCTCTGCAGTATCAGAATCAGCACATGGGGGTGCAGCCTGGGATCTTGACTTATCAACCAGCATCCTACGTCACTGCTGTGGTGGCCAAAGGGCCCTATTTTGAGAAGCGCCGGGAGGATCACACCTTTGACTCTGGGCAGGATTAAATGCAGCCTAAGAAAAGATGGAAATGTTTCTTCCTGGGTTCCTTACGTAACCAGGGGCAATTACCAACAGATCTAAATGAGTTTAATCAGCTATTAGAGCCTTAATTAAATTCCTCTCAGTTGAAATTTCAGAATTGCCTAATTGTTACACAGCTCACATTGGAGCAGTTGATTTTTTTTTCCTTCCCATAATAACTGCTCTCAGAATAATCTAATATCTTTACGGGTAATGGCGTCAACTGTCTTAGAACCCAGCATTGAGCTAGTCATTCATGGAGATGTGTTTTGATCCTCATGGTTTCCACGAACAACCCACGTATCTGCGTCCATTCTCATGAGGTCCAGCCAAAAAAGAACAACTCGATGCTTGTTCAAATTTAAAATTTAAATTTAAAAGTGAAAGTCTTTGGAGCGGCGAGCCGCCATGTTCTTTAGGAGTTTGCGCGTAATCTCTAGTCCTCCGGAGTTCCTCTGTACCCAGGTCCCCAGGGATGGATATAGAAGTCCTATTTCTTTGGTTTACTTTTAATTCTTTGTGTGCTCTTAAAAGTGATGTGTTCTGCTAATTAGCTAAGCAGTTAGTAGTGTTTTCTTTCTCCTCTTTGATTCCACATTGAAATGATATAACATCAGAGACTTGAAAAATCAGCGGAAAATAAAAAAGGAGCTCTTTCATAATCACTAATTAATTTTTTGAACATGCTCTTGGGAGTCCTTCATTGTGTAACTTCTGTTAGCAGTCAGTCCTCCACGGGCTGGAATAATAATTATTGAATAGTTAGGAAGTCTAGTCACTGGCATTACTGAGGTGCTACAGTCACCCGTAAGGTGTCTTCTTATGTCGCCCTCACAATCCTGTGAGGAGAAGGACCATGATGATCCCATTTTACAGAATGAGAAACAGAACTTAAGTGACTTGCCCAGGATCAAGTGGCAAGTGCGGGGACCTGGAATCCAAGCTCAAGGTATCAGACTTCAGAGCCTGGGGCCATTCCCACTGCCTGATATTCCCAAGGTGGACAGCATATTTGCTTTTGGAAATATCAAGACAAATTTGAGCAATCTGCCTTGTTGAGAGAATATTCCATGGATCGACTGGGAAGAAAGGAATTAGCACTCTTTGATGGTCAGAGGGACACCCTGGGGGGCTGGGACACTGGGTTCTGGCTCCTAACTTAAGCAGCTTTCCCCCTTTGGGAAGAGAAGCAGCTTTCTTTGCCTGTGAAGTACAGCAAGACCTGAGAGAGCAGCCAGAGGTGGCCCTGCACTTTGCCTTCATGCATGACAGTTTTATTTCCCATTTGCCTGTGAGTTAATTCTTCTAAGGACCTGAATTCCAGCACAGAATATGCTTCTAACAGCGGAGCTTTGCACGAGCCCTGCTTTGCAGCCTGGGGGTGGAATTCTACCATTGCTAACACAGACATCCAAAAGGCGATTAGAATACTAGATCAGGGGGGAAAAATCAACTGCTCAAATGTGAACTGCGTGACAATTAGGTAATTTGGGGATTTCAACCAAGAGGAATGTAATTAGGGCTCGAACAGCTGATTAGACTTCTTCTTCACCTCTGTGGTGAGTTCCGTCCATTACATAAAGGGCCTCAGAAGCCAGGATGCTGACGGTCAAACAACAGGATTCTGTTCACATGGTCCAGGTCTGTTATTATCAAAACCCAAACACAAACTTGGTTGAACTCCTTAAGGGGCTGCTACATCAAAGAAGAAAACCAGAATGCATGTAGGTCTGCAAAAAAAAAAAAAAACAGTTCAGATGGAGATGCAAAGAAAAATAGGACATTCAAAACTCAGAAACTGGAATCGGGATGGGAGAGGCTAAGCACATCATATTGAATGAGAATTTGACCCGAGGTCAGTCTTCTGTTACAATGACAATAATAATTCTTATGATGTTTAACACCTTCACAAAGACTACTTAGAAATATGGTAAAAGGTTTTTCTTTTGACCTTCTAATGTACTTTTTCTGGGTAAATTTCAAGGATCAGCGTAGCTTCCAATTGTAAAATAAATGAAATGCCATTTGCAATCTGGCAAAGCAAATAGCTCTTTGGGGGAATATTTACCTGGACAATATTTAGCATCTCTGTTCCCTTGGCAGAGCTGCCAATGAGTTAGAAATTGTGCAAGGGAGGCATGCTCTTATCCTGGGCTGACATCAGAGAGGACCTTTCATTTGTCGGGAAGATCGGTTCATTCTTAGCAGCCTGAAAATTACAAGGCTGAGCATGAATACAGATATGACTCCTCCTTTTCTCTCTTCGGCAGAATTTTTTTTTAATGGAAACCTTAAAAAGTGACAACATTTTGGTCTGAGTGTGCGACCGCTTATAAAAGGGGATAAGTTCCAGGTAATCACATTGCAGACGGAGGAAGCAGGAGGTTTCAGTGCCCCAAACCTGAATTGAGGGATGTAACCGGCCAAAAGCAGATGGATTTCCTCACTCAGCATTATGTAAAAGAGCCAATGCCATTTGGATCTTGGCCTGGAACATTCAAAGTTAACCTCATTGACAGTGTCTGCGGAGTTTTAAAATAAGGTTATAGGACCTGGGGGTATCGATCACTTGAAAAGCATTTCATCCCCTTGCCAGTGGAAAGTTATTGGGTTGTGAATGCTGAAGTGTTTGGAACTTAGCGGTAGGTCTCTGGTGGGTTTTTGTGCTTCTATATCTGGGACAAAATAATAAATTTAAATCTTTGCGATGGACGTTTTCCTCCCTCCTTCCAAAGGAAAGGGCGAGCCAAGGGTTGGTGCCTGAGGCCCTGCTAGTTATTACAAGGATGCTAACCAAAGCCCTTGTGCATGGGTGAACTCCACTGCTCTGATGAAATGCACAATGATCAGAATTTCAATTCTCCTTAGATATTATGGTATTTTGACCATCATTTTTTCTTTGCTCTGCTCTGGCCCCAGACAACTTTGCTCTAAGCTTGTCTGAGCCCTAAAGTATTCCAGCAAGAGGAACCTTTGAAATATTAAAGCCAACAGAAGATTTAATGGTGAGGAAATAGGAATAAGCTTACCCACAGCTTTGCTGACTGTTAAAAACATAACTATTAGAAGACAGTAGGAAGACGAGGGTTCCCGTGGGATGGGCCAGGTAAGACTAGCTATTTCAGAAAACCCAGCCTAAGCAACCCTCAACCATCAATCCAATTTCACCCAAACCAACTATCCCCATCTCAGACATGAATAGACAATTCCAGATGCTATGGAGCTACAGGGAGGAAACAGAATGGGGGGGGGAGGACCTACGGGGTAGCTATGTAGCCTTGTGTTTCCTACCCAATTATACTGGCAAACTCCACAGTTGAAAAAATTCGTACACTTGGTGTCTGAAGACCCAAGTTCAAGTTCAACTATGATGCTGATGAGCTGGATCACTTTAGTTAAATCAAAGTTTTCCAGATTCATGCAAACTGTAGCCAAAGGGAGATTCCTTTGATCTCTCATTCAACAAGTGTTCAGTGCTTCTCATGTGCCCTTAGCTGTTCTAACACTGGTGACACGACAGTGAGTAGACTCTAAACCAAAAGGTCAGCAAACTTCGGCCCAGGGACCAAATGTTTCTGTATAGTCCACCAGCTAAGTATGGGTTTTCTTTTTCTTTCTTTTTTTTTTTTTTTGTACTGGGGATTGAACCCAGGGACACTTTACCTCCGAGCTATACCCACAGCCCTTTTTAATTTTTTTTTATTTTGAATCAATTTCTCACTACATTGCTGAGGGTCTCACTAAGTTGATGAAGCTGGCCTTGAACCTGCGATTCTCCTGTCTCAGCCTCCCAAGTACTGGGATTACAGACTTGCACCACCCTGCCCAGCTGGGTTTTCCATTTTTAAATCGTTAAAAAATTGAAATAATAGTATTTGTGACACATGGAAGTTATATGAGATTTGAATCTGTGCCCATAAATGAAGTCTGATTGGAACACGGCCATGTTTATTTCCTTATGTGTTCTCCACACTGCTTTGGTGCTATAGCAGCTGAGTTGGGTACTTGCCACGGAGACGGTGAGGCCCACAGAGCCTAAAATACGGACAAGCTAGCCTTTCACATAAAAGCATTTCCAAACCCCTGCTCTAAGTCCCTGGTGGTAAGCTACTCAGGAAGGAAGATCTAATAAAATACTCTCAAGATGAATTACACTCAGAAGATGACAAGTACCAAGGGATAGAAGGTGAGATAGATGCAGGGGTGCATCAGAAGTGAGAGAAGATCTAATGAAGAAGGAAGAGGTCGTGAAAGGTGAGTCAATCGAGGGGAGTTGTGTAGTCTGCAAAGGAGCTGGGAAATCAGAATGGAAAGAAAGGACTTTCGTAGCTTGAGAGAACAGCGTGGCCAGAAGCTTAGAAGTGGAGCGAGCTTAAGGGACATGTTTTTGAACCAGGAATTTGTCAAAACTCGATGAACCAAATAATATCCAACAGGGATGAGAGAGACAAGGAAATAAAGGGATTCTTTGAGACAAAAAGCCCTTGGACACTGGGTTAAAATCCCCACATGTGTAATGAAACTTGGCTGCAGTTGAGTTCAAATTTATGACTGGCCTTTGTATTCCTTAATGATTGGCTGAACTGCGGGGATAATATTGGTGACTTTAACCATGTGTGTCAGTTACTTTTGTGTATGTGTGTATGTGGTACGAGGGAAAGAACCCAGGGCATTCTACCTCTGAGATACACCCCCAGCACTATTTTATTTTTTATTTGGAAACAGGGTCTCACTGAGTTGCGGAGGGCCTCACTAAGTTGCTGAGGCTAGTCTCGAAACTGTGATCTACCTGTCTCAGTCTCCCAAGTACTGGGATTACAGGAGTATGCCACCAAGCCCAACTCAGCTACTTACTACTCCCCACATATTGGACTTATCCCATTTGCCAATAATTAATGTCATTACTTCATAAATATACTTTTACTTGTAGGACTATTGGTTAAATTTAGGGGTCAGTGTTTTGGCCATTTCTCCATTGACCACCTCCGGCCCTTTTTAGCCACCAATTCCCATGGGAGAATTGATTTCAATGATTCTAAATTCATAAAATCCCTGGTTTCAGCAGGGCCCCTGGTCCTATATCTTCTCCAACATCATTTTGGCCCCCAGGGTCCTGAACCTCTCTATTTTCTTCCTATCAATGTGTTTCATGCCTCTACATCTCCCACATCCCAATGAAGACCTCTTCATCTATCACATCGACAGATTTTTTTCCATACCCACAATTATCCTGTCCCTACCGTGCCCTCTTGTCACACCCATGTGGCACTGCCACCCCCAACTCTGAGTCAAGGCAACCACTTCCTCACCTATAAACCCCCAGGTACAGGTGGAGACTACCACATAGCCACATAGATTAATGTCACTTGAAACTTCAGGACTCCCTCTGTAGCTGGGGATCATTCTCTTTTTTTCCTAATTGCATCTCCTTCATTCCCTAGAAACTATTTCAAACCTTCACACCTGCCCACCAGGCTGTGGGGCTGCCAGCTCCATCCTCACTTCCAGTCGACGAATCTGTCTCTTATTTCAGATTGTATGGACTACCCACATAATCCGCAGACTCACCTGCCTCTGCACACGTGGCCTCCTTCTCCTCTCCTTCAGTAATGAAAGAGGCATCTCTTCCCTAGCCTAACAGTAATCCCAGCACGTGTGTGCAGGACAATCCTCCCCTGCATTCATCTCTCCTCTAAAACTGGTCCCCCTCAGCTCTGCAGGGGCTTTCTCTTCACTAAGTCCAACAGGTGCACTGCACAGAAGTCCCTGCTGCATTTGACACTGGGGGTTATTCCTACCTTCCTTGTGTGCCTGCCCTGGGCCACCACCATCCTACCCTTCCTGTACCCAGCTGTCTCCCTCTTGGGCTGATACAAGCTCCTCTTTCTCTGAGCATGTCTCATGTGCCTTTAGTATCCCTCCTGCCCCCAGATGCCCATACTCAGGCCTCTTCTTCCTAGTCTTAGTTATCATCTTTATCTTGACAGCATGTAGATCTGACTGCCTTTTACCAGCAAATCTCTGCTGCCTTAGGAAACCCCAATCTCAACAGGCTTAGAGTAGACTCTTCCTCTTGCCCTCAACCATAAAACAAACGAACAAACAAACACTTGGTTTCTTTCCCATCTGCCAAATATCCCAATGCCAGAAATAATGCCCTAATTTATCTTTATCCCTCCATCCCCTGCATATAATAAATCAACCACCAAGCCCTGATCAATCTAATATTTGAGTGTTTTTCACCATTCACTTCTTTCCTGGCTCATGGCCACCACTGTAGCCTGGCCCTCCAGTTCTCACTGGTCTCTGTGCAGCTTCCCAAAAAGTCGTCCTGCTTTTGTGTCATTTTTCTCCTCAGCCCATCCTCAAAGCAGTGGCCCAGGACAGCTCTCTGCTACCCAATCATTCCACTGTCCCGCTTAAAGGCTTTTGATGGTTTTCCCCTACCGCTGGCATAAAGTGAACATCTCAGTGTCCTGGTGTAAATGACCTGACCCTTGCCAAGCCCTTCTGGCTGTCAAGGAAGCTCCATTTCTGACAGCCAGCTCTTGATTCTACCCCTGCCCCACATTGACCAGTGAGTCACACAGAACTCATCGCAGGCTTCGGGGCACATGAAGCTCCTCTCAGTCCCGGGTTACAACACACGCACTACTCACTCTACCCAGAAGACCCCTTCCCACCTGCTGCTGGGTGTCCTCTATCTATCTTTCGGAACTCAACGTAGCGGGCAGCCCTTCTGGGGAGTAGTCCCCAACCCCACAAAACTGATCAGGTACCCTCTTCTTTGCTCACCTCGTCAAGTATTATCGGTATGTGCACGCTCATCTGTCTGCCCTAGCAGACTCGTGGGGCCAGGACTGGGTTCCGTTGCATGCCTTGCACTCAGCTCAGGGCCCTTAATGCTTATTGGATAAATGAACAAGTTAATAAATCAATGAGCCAACAGAACCACAAGACCACAATCTCTCTGACACCCATCATCAATGTTAACTGTTCTCTTCTGACCACAGGCTCTGGAAAATAACAGGGACTTTGGAGTTGGTTGAACTTGAGCCTGAATACCCAGCTCTGACGTTCACCAGCCATGTGACCTTGGCTAACTTCACCTCCTGGGCCCCAGTTTCCTCATCTGCAAAATGGGCATAAGAAGAGCCATCGTGTCATATGATTCTTGGGAGAATTAAATCAAGTAAGGACTGTAAAGCACTTACTACATCATCTGCTATACAATATACCACTATTCAACCAATATGAGGTACTTTGTTATCTACAGGGGTCTGGGCAGAATTCTACTGACTCGTGTAAGTGAACCACCCAGCAAGATGCCAGCCCATAATAAGCATTCAGTCAAGATTCCTTCCCACCCACAATGTGCAGGTCCTCATGAGGTCAAGGTTAACTCCTGAATGTAATTCCAGAACAAGCTAGAACAAGATAGAGCATTGATTTATCAGAATTTCAGGCCCAGGGCTTGTCTACCAACATGACACATAAGAAAGGCATTTGCTTTTTTTCCTCTAAGAGGAGATAGATCTGTTTTGCACTTACTGCTCTCTATTTTAGACAGAGTTGATATTGCCTATTAATATAATTCTATGCACAGAGAAGAAGGTCCTTCCAAAAGCAGCCTGGTGTTATTTTAGTTCTACCAAATAAATCCGAAGGGCTGGAAATCATTTTATTTTCATTTGCTAGTTTGAGGTTCTGGACAATGAATGCATATTATTAATTTTATGACGATAAATGTAACCCAAGTGTTCTTGGATTCTTATGCATAGACTTCTCAGTGCTCAACTGGCTAAGAAGCTCTATTGGAAAAAGATGAAAAGAAATAGAAAAAAAAAGAGATTTCAGATAATAGACACACTGGAAGAACATCCTGGTCAGAAAGCTGTATATTATTATGTGGATAATAATATAAAAGTCCCATGGTTTATAAAGCCCTTTAGGGGTTACACGTTGCTGTTTATTGTCTCCGTTCATTTGACCTTCATGGCAGAGTAACATAAAGGTGAAGGAGAAATCTTTACAATTTTTCAGAGCACTAAACAGATGTTCATTGAAGTAACTTGGCCCAGAAGGCACAGCAAATGGGTGAAGAACCGAAAGCAGTTCTCTGGCCAAGACTTGCTCAATGGTCTAAGTTTCCATATTCACGCCATTGTGTGGCACTCAAAAAGGAAACAGGCGACGGTCCTCGAAGATGCTTGTCTTTAGACTTTAAACCCAGATCTTCTGAAAAAGAGAGAATGCTGCCAACAGGCTTCTAGAAATCCACTCAGCATGCACAAATCAAAAGGAAACTAAACAGCCAGCCCTAATAACTGTCATTGAGAAGTCTAGATTGTACTTTGCGTACACAATAGTTCCCATTTACTAAGCTCTTTCTATTATCTCCCAGGTCCTAGATGTTTTACATAAGTTACTTACAATCTCCATAGGCTATGAGTGGCTGGGTGACCATGTTTCAATTAATTCATGTCTCTGGTCCTCACTTTTCTCATATGTAAAATAAAACTAATTATAATATCTACTGCTTAGGTTAATGGTGAACATGAAATGTGATAATGTCTATCCTATGCTAGGATTGGGGCCAACAGAGGAGCCAGAGGTTGAAAACTATGAGAGATTTTGATTTGATTGTTAGGAGTTATATAGGAAAACCAAACTCTTTATGTATCTCATCTAAATTATCTACCTCCCATAGTATTGTGTGACTTCACCTGTGCTGTAGAATTTTATTGAGGAAGGAATAGAATTTGGTGGCCAAAGCATGGGCTTTAGAATCAGACAAACGAGGCGTCAAAATCTAGCTCAGACTATTGAGAATTAACTTGTTCTGCTCCTTACTCTTCTCCTTTATAAAATGGGGATAACAGTCCCAATACCATAAGGTTTTGTGTGAATCGAGAGACATCGTGCATCTAAAGTTCCTTCTGGCTTACGGGAAGCATTTAATAAATGGCGGCTTTGATGTCTTCACCAAAACCCTGTGGGGTCGGTATTATCATTAGCTCCAACGTAGTGATGGAGACACTGGTTATCTGAGAAACAAAAAGAATGACAGTGTTTCAGGCTGGTCTGGGTCTCAGAACTAAGTGTGACTGATGGACAGACTTAACCCCATAAATGTTGATTGAACCCCTTTCTCCTCAAAATGGTGACCAGCAGTGATGGCTGAAGCAGGAGCCTAGGGAGTCCCTGACAGGATGCCGGTCTCTCTCTGTCTCCATGGATCAGTCACTTATCTCTTGACATTGACTTGGGATTTGCAGCTCTTGTCTCCAACTTCTAGCCCCACTGATGTGTAGTATAACTTGATGGAAGTCCCATCCATAGTTTTGCATCCTCATCCACTCTCAGGGAGGTGGCAATCCCTGAATTCAATGCCTCAGGTGTGATTTTTTTTTTTAAGGAAATTCAACTTGCTTTCAATTTGTGCAACCAGCTTGAATTCTGTAAGTGAGGTGTGTGCAATTCCCACAAAAGAATGCTGGACAAATCTCCTAGCTCCTCTGAACCTCAGCGTCCCCTTCTGCTAAGTGTCCCTACTTTCCTTATTTAAAGCATGGTTGTCAGGATCCAACAGCCCACACTGATTCTTGCCCTTTTTTCCTACCTTAGATCTGCCTGTTCTGTTTTCTTCAAACTTTAATCATGGGAAGAAAAAAAAGTCGCCATCAGCTATAATGTCCCGGCCCACACAGAGGCCAGAACGGTGGGAATCAACACCAAGAATCAGGGTTCTTCCAACTCACATTGTTTGTTTCAACTTTAAATACAACGTGAGAGAGGGGCTGTTGGTTTCTTCATGTCATTCTCCAAATCCGTCCAAGGGAAGAGGGAATAATAAATTGATTCACCTTGGGTTTCCAGCTTTGGACTTTTTTCCCTCATATCTGTCTCCAGTGGAGTCTTTGTTTACATGGAGAGAAATCAAGATGGTTCTGCCCCTACTCTTTGCTCCTCCAAGGAGTCCACTCAGTCTTTCTAATTTGCAGAATTATAATTCAAATGAAAGGAATATGGACTCTAAGAACTCTATACATATGATGGTGTGAGCTTTACAACAGTTTTTGAAAGACAATGGCAAGATAACAAACCATATGGCAGAGTAATAAGCAATGAAGGAGAGGTTTACTGCAGGGGTGGGGACTGATTTGCATCTCCGGATTTGCAAAGGAATGCTGATTGGCTTTGCTCAAAGATGCCAGAGCCTGATTAGGAGGCAGATTTGCATATAGCTCAGTGGGATGCTCTGAGCTGAGCAGGAAGTCTTGTACCTGTAATAGTCCTTCTTGCAGACACTGGAGCAAGTCCACCACGCAGGGCTGGGGGACTCCCAACATGGGTTTCCATAATTAAAGCCCCGACAACCTCCACTACCATTATGCAGAGAAACCCCATTTCTACCATATGGCATCACAGAAACAAAATAAACTTTGGAGTCTGCTGGAGCTGAGCTAGAATCCAGACTTGTCCCTGTAATCTTGGGAAAGTCAAAGATCGTCTTAAAACCTCAGTTTCCTCATATGTAACTGGAGTATGGGGGAGGGAGGGATATTATTTATCTTGAATGTCTATTAAAATGATCCATGTACTGAGTATCAGGCCTCAAGGCCACAATCAGGACACAATAATTATCATCAGTGGTATTATCACTGTTTTATAAAATATGGGGAATTATTTCAAGGTATCAGGTACCAATTCCCAAAGCACATGAAGTCTTCCATAGCTTAGAGATCAACGCTGGAATATTCAGTCCCTGTCTATTTCTGCCTCTCCCACTGGTCCAAGCCAGGCTCCAATGCCAAGAAAAACAGGGTAGAGGGGAGGGCAGCGTCTGTTGCCAATGGCACAGACGAGAAAACCAAACTGCAGCTCCAGAAGGCAGCCTGGCATGGCCACTTGTAGCCAGGAGCAGATTGCTGGGGTGGAGCGCCTCCTTGTTCTGTCTCTTTGTTCAGGGACAAATGTCCTTCCTGTCTGTACCATCAGCGTGTAAATGGGGAAATAACAGAAGCCCACAGAGACGATGTTAAGAAAGTGGAGAGTATCTCCAGAGAGCCGAGAGTGAGATCTGGGAGTCGAGGGTGGGATGGGGAAAGAGAGATCCAGATGAGCTGTGAAATGAAGAAAAAACTCAGGGGCCTTCAATGTCTGACTCAGTTGCCAGAATGAGCCAAAGGACCCTCATCCTTTGTGTGACTCTTTCAAGAAGGCTTCTTTCCTCCCTCCCCAAAAACCCAGGCTGGGGTGAGTATCCCATGGTGTCTTCTACCATGAGCACTCCTTTCCCCATGTTGGGTTAATAAATGGATGGACAAATAGTTCAATCACATCATCAATCATAGTCTATAGTTACTTTGTCCGAAAGACAAAGAGTCCAATTAAATGGCTGAGTATTATCATGCCTCCCCCTGCTCAAATTCCAAGGCAAACACCAGCCCCCCAAATAAGTAATATCTGTCATTCATCCTGGAGACTGTGCAAAGATGTGGAAAGAGCACCAGACCTGGAGACTCACAAGGCCTAAATTTCAATCTTTTCTCATCTACTGATAAAAAAAAGTCACTGAACATCCTCAAGTTTGTACTACTCGCACATACAATCAAAGAACACCACCTGCTTCACAGGGCTCTCATGTGGCCAATGCAAAATAATAAATATGAGGGCCTATATTGTAAGACTTGGTATAGAATAGGTGCTCAAGAACTATTTATTTGTATTATATTCAGAAGATCACTAAAGTCAATCTCCTTTCTCTACTTGCTTTCAAACTTATTTTAGAAATGCTATATTTTCCCCCAATGAAAGCTCACTTGGAACCCCAATATATCAATCAGATAAAGCTGTGCCATCTCTGCTTCAAGCTGTATTCTGCCTCATCAACCCCTCACCTACCCAGAGACCCCTGTGGCATTCTTGGTTCTGAAAGAACTTAGCATTCCAGGGAACACAGAAAAATACTTTTCCTAAAAGTCCAGTTTTTGTATTCTCTCTCTCTCTCTCTCTCTCTCTCTCTCTCTTTCTCTCTCTCCCCTATAGTTTGGATCTAGAATGTCTGTCCCCCAAAGGCCCCATGTGTTCAAGGCTGGGTCCTCAGCTTGGCACTGTTGGAGGTGTGGTACCTTTAAGAGGCGGGCCTAGTGGGAGATCTTCAAGTCATTGGGGGGATGCTCAAAGGCTGTGTCCTCAACTTGGCACTGTTTGGAGGTGTGGAACCTTTAAGAGGCGGGGCCTAGTGGGAGATGTTCAAGTCATTGGGGGCATGCCCATGAACAAAGAGGATTGTGGGATCCCAACACTTTCCTCTTTCTTTTTTTTCACTCTCTTGCCACAAGGGGACCTGTTTGCTCTTCCATGAACTCCCACCATGATGTAGAAAATGGGTCTATCAACTCTAAACCAAAATAAACCTTTTCTCTTCGTAAGCTGATGATCTCAAGTATTTGTTATAGTGACAGGAAGCAGACCCTCCCTCCCTCCCTCCCTCCCTCCCTCCCTCCCTCTGTTGGAGATACTCAGGTCTTTGGATTTCTCAACACCACAGATGAGTTGATGACCCTGTCAGTAAGTCTAAATGGGTTTCATCTGTCTGTTCAGGAGTTTCTAGAAATACTTCTGACTGAGAGGCTCTTTGAATAATTTACTCATCTGAGATCATTTAAATAATCTATTCGCTCATTTTCATAACTAATAGCAATGGCAAGCTATCAAGGGTGCAGCTTTTGTCTTACATTTATGCCATCTGTCAGCTTAATCATGCCCCTGTCCCCCTCAGACAGCTAGAGAACTGGGTTTCTGAGTTGGGTAGAGACAGACACTCCCAGTGACGCCATGTTGACTCTGGCTGGGTATAATATTTCTTGGGCTCCTATTCAGCCTTCACCATTATATAATCTGAGTCCAGTCATTCAACTGATGTGGCTTCAATTTCTCTCCTATAGCATGAAGACAGAACTAATTATAAGTGAAGCTGACATTTATTGATTATCTTCTATGTGCCAATCAGTGTTCTAAGCACTTGATGTATTACCTTGATTAATCATTTCAGCAATTCTGTGAGGTAGGAACTATTATTATCTCCCTCTTAGATATGAAAAAATGCAGAGAACATTGTGAGACTGAAGGGAGCTAATGCATGGAAAACTCTGCATGGTGCCTGGTGCATAACAGGGGCTCAGCTAATGGTGGCTGCTACCATAGAGATGATCACGTCAATCAACAGCATCACCATCCTGCCATCATTATCGTTGTCTTCATCATCATCCATCTTTATTATTAACATCCCCATCTACCGGTGCAGGTGACTTCTTTGAACTGCATTTTTTTTTATTGTTTTAACCTTTGAATTCTAGAAAACTTTTAGCAGCCTGTTGCCTTGCAGGAGACCACTTGGTTCGACTGCTGTTCTTTCTGGAGTTGGGTTAATGTTACAAATGCAAAAAAAGAAAGCAAGAGAGAGAGAGAGAGAGAGAGAAAGAAAGAAGAAAAACCAAGAACCAGTGCAAAACAGAAACACACAAAGCAGATGACGTCACTTAATCCAGTCGGATGTGCTAATTTGTTAGAGGCTTACAACATTTCCATCACTGCGACCTAACAAATTGTACTGTGTAGGTATTTAAAATAGTCACTAGGCGTGACTCTAGGGAAGTCAGATGATGATTTAAAGACTCTTATAATGGCTTGACTTTCCCTCTCTATGGCTCACATCATTTGAGAAACTTAATGATCATTATATAAGGAAACAAATTAAATTCCACACGGACTCTGCTAAGGTTGGCGATATTACCAAACTCATTTTACAAAAGGGCACTTGATTTAAATATGGATTGGGGAGAAGAAAGGAAATAGAAAAAAAAGGGGAAATGGAAAGGAAGGAAGGAAGGAAGGAAGGAAGGAAGGAAGGAAGGAA
>PVJS01001372.1:5000-70872 GCA_004027185.1 Glis glis | reverse complement strand
ACTTTTATTCTTTCCAAATAGCTTCTTAGAAATTTTCCCAAAGATTAATGCCAATCACCATTTTCCTTGTAAAGAAGCAGGATGGTTCAGGCTATTAGGCTCAATGTCCTGGCTGTTCTACTTAATAGAAAAGTTCTTGAATTGCTCCAGGTCTCTTTCCCTACATCTCCGTGCTAACACAAAGATTAGATGAATGCTCAACACCCTGCATGGCACATAAATGCCAATAAAATGTTAAAGAATACTATGGTCTTTCATGTTGTTCTCTCACCTCAAGTTCTTCGGCAGTGCCCCCCAAAGATTACTGAATAAAATCCTAGAGTGTATGACTCAAATTCCAGCAAGCACGGCCCTGCATTCCCTTCAAACAGTATGTATCAGTTTTCTATTGTGCAACAAATTACTTGGGTCTTACACACTTGACCATACCCATTAGGATCTCTCAGTTTGGAAGTAGAGGCAGGCTCAGCTTGGTTCCATGCTCAGGGCATCACAAGGCTGGGCTCTTATCTGGAGGACCTGGGAAGAATCCATTCCTAAACCCACTCAGGTTGTTGGCCAAGTGCAGTTCCTTGAGGTTGTAGGACTGAAGTCTTTACTTCCCTGCTGACTGTCATTGTGGATTGCTCTCAGCACCTGGAGGTCCCCTGCATTCCTTGCCATGAATCTCCCTCCATCCTTAAATCTAGAAGCCAGGCAACCCCTTCTCCTGTTTCAAATTTCCCTTCATCCATCTGCCAAAAACCCTCCACTCTTAAAGAGCTTTTGTAATTAGGTGATGCCCTTCCTCATAAATGCTCTTTTGAGTAACTCAGCGTCACCTGAATGAACGTTTTTGCCAGGTACATCACATAACCAGGGGAGCAATCACTCGTTATAATCATGGATTAACATGGTGCTCCCAGAGGGAAGCTCACAGAAGAGCAAGAGTCCATGGGACCACTCTTGGAATTCTTTCTATCACACAATCTGCTTCAAACACATTGAATCCTTCCCCAGATGGGCCGTAAGCACTCTTGCCCCTGGACTTTGGCTTGTGGTATTCCTCCTGCAGGAAATGGCCTTCCCACACAGGTTCTAACGTCCCAATCTTGCTTATTCTCTGAGACCTTGTTCATCTGAGAAGTCCTCTGTCTAGATGCCCTTAATCTTCCTGCCTAAACATAGCACACTTCTTCTCTGGACACTTCGGAGTCTTCTTGGAACATGTGAGGCACACCTCTGCCCCCGTCCCAGAGTTATGATCTCTCCCTAGTCCCCTGTTGGACTCTGAGTCTTCTAAAGACCACATATTTTATCTGATTTGCAAGCCTCAATAATTAATTGCACATAGCTGGTACTCGAGAGACTATCTTTGATCAAATAAACGTGTGAATAAATAGGGGTTGTACACCCCAAATTCAGTTATCTCTTATGGGGGAAAGATTTAACTGAAAGAATCATTTAATAACTTAGTATTTATCAAGGGCAAACTAGGTTGTAGGCACTGAACTCCATCCACAGACAGCACTTTATTCAGCCTTAGTAACAACTGCCTCATTTTGAAAGGTGCAGCCAGCCTCAATCTCCTTCTTTCCTTTCCCACTACTATTTTTTAAGCATTGTGGCTAAGCAGCATATTCCCAAGTTAAAATGGACCATAAAGACTGAGAAGCAGGGATTCTTGACAACAGTATGACCTAGGGGAAACCAGTTTAGAGTGGCAGAGAGTAACTAGTCCCAAAGCAGTCATTCTACATATTTAACAAGCACCACAGACCCCCCAGGGGACCTTCTGGAAAATGAAGATTCAGATTCAGTCATAATTATTCCATGGGTTTGAAGCAGGACCAAGACCTTCACATCCTTCCCCGGCAACTCCAACAGAGGTAGCCCAAGGAACCACGCTTATAAAATGACCTCACTGAAACATGCCTCATTCAGGGAAATTCCGGGAGGGAAAGTCTTTCCATTCATTCTCCTATCCATTTTACAAATATTTATTTAGGCTCTACTGTTGAATAACAGAGGCAGGATGGTAAAAGGAAAACTCGAAACCTAGAGACAAACACACGGAATACCATAGTCAGAAGTGCGTCTCCATCGGTGGGCTGAGGTCGCCCTTCTAAGTAAATCAAGCCGTGATGAGTTTCTGTTTGCTTGCAGGATGTGTCAACAATGCACTTCAGTTTTAGCAAGCCACATAATTGTTCTATCAATTGTCATTTACAGGTGTCCTTGCGATTAAAATTTTCCTCCACCATTTCTTTTACATAGTCACCGCTGGAGTATGTGAACATGGAATCCAAGTACAATGTGTGCACAAATATTTCAATCCTTTGGCAGAAAGAACTTTTTTTGCAGCTATTGATCTCACACTCCACACAATGCACACACATAAGGAAACACACAAGAAAAACCTGCACATTCTCATGAGCTCTTATGACTCATTAGGACATTCTAGGTTGAACATGGTGGTAATGGTGGGAAAGAAGTGGCCAAGAGGTAAGTTAAAACAGTGATTTAGAAGCAGGGAGCCACAACTGCTTTCTATAATTACAAATCGCATCATGTGATCAGAGGCTGTGGGGTTGTGGTGGAGAGAGCACAGTTAACAGATGCAGGGATGAGATTGGATAGGAGGAATAATTTCCAATGTTCTCTAGCACAGTAGGATACTTGTGGTTGACGACAACTCATTACCTAGTTCAAAATAGCGACAAGAGAGGATTTTGAATGTTCCCAACACAAAGAAAGGATGGGTATGCAATTACCTGATCTCATCATTACAGACTACACATGCTGAAATATCAGACTGTACTCCATACTTACGTACAATTATTACGTATCAACTAAAAATTTAATAAAACAGTTTGCACCCTATGCATCGCTATGCCCCACTAGATATGATAACACAATGACACAATGCCACGGTCAGAACCATGACTGGAGAGAGCAAGGCTAGCTTTTATAAGATCTCCTTTATCACATCGGTACTAGGAATTCTTCAACTGGCACCTACTTCATTATGCACAAGACAAGAGAGACAGGGTGTGTGGTGCGTCTTCCTCCTTAATGAATCTAATTGGAGTATGGAACTGCTACAGACCAGAAAATACAAGGCCTATGAGATGTGATAAATATTTACACCCTGAGTCTCGATTAGTTGGGTTTGAGGGGAATCTATTGCATCCACTGAGAAAAAGGAGGCAGGTACTATTCTAGGAGTAGAAGCAAGAACTCTCTACCTCTCCGCCAGGTATTCAGTATGATGTAGTGGCGAGGAGCACAGGCTTTGGGGTCAGACAGACTTATACACACATCCTGCTTCCAGCACATACTAGCTGGTGGATCTCAAGAGGTCACTAGCCTTCCTGGACTTGAATTTTCATGTCTAAGACAGGAATAAGCATTCTTTCTTTCCCTCCCTCCCTCCCTTCCTTGTTTTGGAGATTGAACCCAAGGGCATTCTACCTCCAAGCTACACCACCAGTGCCTCCCTTTTTTATTTTGAAACAGGGTCTTGCTAAGTTGCTTTGGCCTCCCTAAGTTGCTGAGGCTAGCTTCAAATCTGCCATCCTCCTGTCTCAGCCTCCTAAGTACTGGGATTACAGGTGTGCACCACCATGCCTGACTGAGGATACCTACTTTAAATGAGTTTTTGAAACAACTTAATGAGATCATGCACATAAAATTCTCAGCATAGTTCTTGGTACAGAAGAGCTCTTAATAAATGGTGAATGAAGTCATTTACTAACAGACTATACAGAGGCCCATATATGCACTGGTATGAAACCTAGTGGCGGAGCTTAAGGAGCATGGATGAAAGAAACAGATCTTTCCCTGATGGGCTCCTAGTCTAAGCGAAGATGAATACGCACACAAACAATTACAAAGCAAGCGGCTGGCACTCATAAGTGTTAGCATGCAGGTCTGTAGAAATGAAGCAGAAAAGATCCATCCAACTTTGGGCTATCCAGAATCAATGGAAACGATAGGTATCTTTGACAAAGAGGGAAGAATGCTGAAGGGACAGGAACAGCAGGGAGTCACCCAGGAGATGGCCACGGGATGTAAGGGCTTGGGGACACTGGGAGGATAAAGCACGAGGCTCTCTGCTGGGACAAGAAGAACAGGCACATGGGGAGGAGACAGATGATGAGTTTGGCTTTGGAGCAGATAAGGGTGAGCATCTCTGGGTTACCCAGGTGGGGGTGTCCGACAGGCAAGTCTGGGGACCAGGAGACAGCAGTGCTGGAGGGACAGAGCTGGTGTAGCTCTGTGCAAAAGGCAACTGAAACCCGGGGCAGTAACGAGAATGCAAACAGAGCCTGACCAAGAGGAGAGAGCAGACCCATCCAAGCCCAGGGGACAGGACACTGCCCTCAGAAGGCGGGGGGATGCCCTCTGTCTGCTGAGCATCATTATTATCTTTCATTAGATTTTCTCTAGGGAATAAAATGCTTGTTTTACTTTAATATGTATTTTTGTTCTATTTACATTTGAAGCCAAAACTTCTAAACAGTTTATATATATATATATATATCCCTTTTATAGCTAGTCTGGAATATGTTAATTAGTGTGATTTAGCCTTTCTACACTGTATACATATATCAAAACCTCATGTTGTACACCAT
The DNA here is from genome assembly GCA_004027185.1 of Glis glis. Lineage (NCBI taxonomy): Eukaryota > Metazoa > Chordata > Mammalia > Rodentia > Gliridae > Glis > Glis glis. The sequence goes on along the minus strand of PVJS01001372.1, from coordinate 66,256 downwards.
AAACATATACGATACGATTTTTATTTCTTAAATTTAAAGCATTAATTTAAAAAGTCTGTATGTGTGTACAACTGTGTGCCTATATATGCATATATTTTCATTTAAAAATGATTGTAACACCAAAATAGTAATAAAATTGTTTTCAAAGCATGTTGAGGGGCTAGTTAATAGAAAGTGGTTCAGCCTGGTGAAATCCAATTTCTCACGGCAGGCCTGACTCCAGGGTCCCCACCCTCAGGAGGACCAGCTCTAAGGGACCCGGCCAAGTTCACCCCTCTCTCCTCATGTCCTGGGATGATCCTGTGGCTGATAGAACTTAAGAGCGCATTGTACGCAGGCTGGCTCAGCGGTGAGAGACTTGACCTGAAGGATGGCTCCCTCCTCTGCTTCCTAGCAGCCCTGCTGGATGACAGACTGCAGCCCTGAAGTTGGTAGGCAGGTTACTGGCTGTAATGGCCTGACTTCTGATCGGTATGCACCCAGGATATTATTTTCAAACATCTCTGGGAAGCCTTAGCCCCACCAAGCTCCAAGGTGAACAGAATTAATGAAAAAGGGGAGAAACAAAAGGCCTGGAAGTCCTGATTTGCAAGAGAAAGCCTGCTCAGCTCAGAGTTCCCCTCTGCAGCACCAGGGCCTCCCTGTGTGCACTCTGGGTATAATCCACACCAGTCACAAAGGCCTTGCACTAAGTGAATACCCCTATGAGGGCTTGTCACATTCCCAGGACACCCTAGGTTTCATGATGCCACTGGGTGACCTGAGATGAAAAGAAAGCGCCTCTGAGTCCTGGGATAACAGCTCCCTCCTTGGCAGCCCCTCCCTGCAGACCTGCAGGCCCAGCCTGCAGTACTGGGGGCAGCTCTAAGGAGGACACAGATGTTTTTTTTAATTTATTTCTTTTCTATTTTTTTTATTCATTTATTGGTGCATTGTAATTATACATTTTGATACACATCAGGGTAGCAGCATCATACATGCACACATTGCTCATTTAGCCCTCCCTCAAATCCCACCCTATTCCCTCCCCCCTCCCTCCCTTTTGTGCTCCACATAGTGATTGAGTCTTATAAGTTTGTGTATATACATCATGTGCTATAGTGTGTTTCCCTCCACTCCCCTCCCAACTCCCTCAGTTAGGTCACCTTGTTTGTTCATCTAAAGTTTTCTTCTTCTTTGTCGGGAGTCCCTTCTAAGTCCCATTCTATCTAGCTTCCACGAATGGTATTTATCTGCTCCACTGGCTCTCTCTTTCTTAGAAACAGAAGCATGGGGAGTTGTTTCTGAAGCCCAGATCCTCTGTGCCCCAAGAGAATAGAGCAACTACGGGAAGCACTTGTACACTCTAAGCTCAGCTCAGCTGCAGCTCCCCAAGTGTGTGTTTTGGGAGACTGCTGTATTTCAAGAGGAATGGGAAGCATCATACGCAAACTATTCAAACGCCTTTCCTTGTACCTGGCAATGGAGTCTATCAAAAGCAGCTTTCTTTTATCCAATACCATCACCCGCCCTGCAACGGCCACCTTGTAAATTGTCCGGCCGAGGGGCGGGTGAGCAGACCCAAAGGCAGCACAGAAAGTCCACAGGTGTGTGCCAAGGCCTGACCCGGGACTGGCTAACCCCAGCCACGGAGAACGCTTTCATAGCTACGCAAGCGATCCTCGGATCGTGTTGGAAAACAACCCCCAAACTCAACAAGAGGAAAAAAGGTCCGATTCTCTATCTCCTATTAGTGATAAGGAAAAATGTACAAGGGGAAAGATAAATCAGGACTTGAAGGATGGTAAGGGAAGACAGGGATACAGGAAAGCATTTCAGGCAAAAGAAAAACAGCAAGTTCAAGGTCCCAGATGCATTAGGGAACCCTGCACATTCACAGCGCGGTGGACCACTTAGGAGGGTGGGCGACAGGGTATATCAGAAGGAAGAGAGGAGTTAAAACTAGGAACAGGAACTAGAAGCTAATACTTTTCTCAAGCATGGCAGACATATAGAATCTTGCCTTGCTCCATCCATCCCTCCAAACACACACTACAGTCTAAGTTCCTTGAGTATGCAAATCATTCTCTTGTGCACTAATAGATTCTGAGCACCAGGAACAGTGCCTGGCACACAGTAGGCCCTGAATAAATGTTTGTTGAATGAATACATGAAGAAACCAGGTTTACAGCCAGGGCTTCGGTGGATCACCCGAAGGAAAAATACAGTAAGTGATTATTAAAGAATGACTATTGTTATTGCAACTAGAATTCATGTCTGGGGCTTTAAAAATGAACCCTCAGCAAAAAATATTAGTTAAATGTGCTGAGTATCCCAACTTTGAGAATTTAATTTTTAAAATTAAATACATGCAATAAAATGAATGGATCTTATGCCTCAGCCAGATGCCTGGTGACAAATGTTCAAGGTAAGAAACATTGACATCACTAGAAAACTCGCGGGGACCCATTCCTGTCAATTGCCCTGCCCCACAAAGTAACTGCTATTCTGATATCTGACTCCATAGGCAAGTTTGCCTCTTCACAAACTTTATATAAATGGATTCAGACAGTATAATCGTTTGTGTCTGTCTCCTTTTGTTCAACATAACGGTTTCTTAAATCCTCCCACATCGTCCTGCCAATATTTATTCGTTCCTTTTTATTAATGAGCAGCATTCCATTTTATGAATGTACCATAGTTTATTTATAAATGTCCTTGCAATCCAGTTGTTTCTGGTGTTTTGCTGTTATAAAGTTGCAATGAACATTCTTGTACCAGTGTAACATTTTCGATCTATGTCCACATTCCTTTGGTATAAATAACTAGGGACAGGGCTGTTGGGTGATAAGATTTATATATGTTTCACTTTATAAAAACTGTGGGTTTTCCAGGGTGGTTGTAATTTTATATTCCCAGCAGCAGTGCATGAGATACAGTTGCTCCACACCCTCACTTAAACTTGATATTGTCAAACTTTTTTATTTATAGCTATTCGGTGGTATGAAGTAGCATCCCAATGACCAATGACGTTAAGCATGTTTTCTCGAATTTACTGGCCATGTGAATAATATCTTTGATGAGGTGTCTAAATCAATTTCCCACTTTTCATCGTGCAGTTTTTTCTCTTTTCATTATTGATTTGTAGGAGTATTTTTAACATATTCTAGATGAATATATGTTAATGAATTCTAGATGAATTTGCAAATATGTGTTAATATTTTTTTCCAATTTGTAACTTGCTTTTTTACATTTCCTAAAAATGTCTTTACAGGAGCAAAGTTTTTAATTTTGATGGAGTACAGTTTATCATTTTTACCATATGTTTGATGCTTTCTGCATTCTGGATAAGAAATGTATGGCCCTCTCAGATCACAAAAATATCCTCTTATATTACCTTTATAATATTCTCTTTTTTAATTATTTTGTGTTTTTGGTACTAAGGATACCCAGGGCATTCTACCTTCAAGCTACACCCCCAGCCCTTTTTATTTTATTATTTTTTTTAATGAAACAAGGTCTCACTAAATTGCTGAGGGCCTAAGTTTCTGAGGCTGGTCTTGAACCAGGTGTCTCAGCCTCCTGAGTACTGAAATTACAGGTGTGCGCTACTACTCCTGGTTCCTTTTTATTTTTTAAGACAGGGTCTGGCTAAGTTGCTGAGGGACTTGCTAAGTACCTGAGACTGGTCTCAAACCTGTGATCCTCCTGTCTTAGCCTCCCAAATACTGGGATTACAGATGTGCTCCACTAAACCTGGCTCGAAACTTTATTATTTTGATTTTTACATTTAAGTCTGCAATTCATTTCAAGTACATTTTTGTGTAAGTATGAGCAATGGATCAAGGTTTATTTTTGTTTCTGTGTGAATGTTCAGTTGACACAATATCATTTATTAAAAAGAATTTCTTTTTCCCTGTTCCCATAATCATTCATCAAAAATCATTTGAATGTACATTTATGGATCTATTTTCATTATTTCATCATTAAATATTAGCTATAAGGTTTTCATTGATACCCTTTATCAGATTAAGGAATCTGCCTTATTTATCATGAATGGATATTGGATTTTGCCAAATGCATTTTCTGCATCTATTGAGATAATCATATAATTTTCTCCTTTATTCTGTTAATATGGTAAATTACACTGATTTATTTTTTAATGCTAAACCAATATTGCATTCCTAAAAATAAACCCTACTTATCCATGATGTATTATCCTTTTTTACATATATTGTTGGATAATGACTAGTAACATGCTGAAAAACTTTGGGTACATTGGTATTATATCTTTGATCAAATTCACAGGGGAGTCAACTGGGACAGAAGTTTTTCTTTTTTCTTCTTTTAAATTAAAGTTATACTTTCAGTTCCTTGGCAACTATTCAGATGGTTAGTTTCTTCTCATATCAGCGTTGGAAAATAGTGTTTCTTTAACATATTTGCCCATTTATCAACACTGTCAAATTCACTGGCATAAATTTTTGATAATATTCTTTTTTAGCACATAGGATCTGTAGCTTTCTGTGGAGATATCTCTGTGTGTGTGTGTGTGTGTGTGTGTGTGTGTGTGTGTATACATACTGGAGATTGAACCCAGGAACATTCTACCTCTGAGCCATATCCCCAGCCCCATTTTATTTTTTAGTTTGAAACAGGATCTCACTAAATTGCTGAGGTTGGCCTCGAACCTGTGACCCTCCTGTCTCAGCCTCCTAAGTACTGGGATTACAGGTGTGTGCCACCCTGCCTGGCTTGCTCATTTTTTTAATATTGGAGTGTGTATTTTCTCTTTTCTGTAATCATTATTACTAGGAATTATTATAAATTTTTCAAAGAACTAGCTTTGCACTAATTTTTTCAATAGCTTGTGTTCTACTTTGTTGATTTTTTTACTCTAACATTTATTGTTTTTCCCTCTGCTTTGCTTTGGTTTACTTTGCTCTCTTTTTCTAGCTTCTTAATGTACAAGCTGAAATTGTTAGTATAACATTTCCCTTTTTTGTTATAAGCATTTAAAGCTATGAATTTTCCTCTTAGCACACCTTCAACTTTATTCCTTAAATTTTAACACTCGTGTTTTCATTATCGTTCTGTTCAAAGTATTTTCTAATGTCTTTCTTATTCCTTCTTTGACCTAAAGCTTATTTAGAAAGGTGTAACAATTTCCAAACATTTGGGGATTTTCAAATCCCCAAATTTGTTTGCTTATTTTTATTTTAGTGCTGTTGTAGTCGGAGTGCAATCTACATCTTGTCAATACTTTTCAGTATCTTGAGACTTGTTTTATGCTCCAAAATATAATCCTCTTTAGTGAATATTCCAAATGCTCTTGAGGGAACATGTGCTTTGTAGCTGGTGGATGAAGCAAGCACATTTTCCCTAAGCCTCTGCTTCCCCTTCCCTCTAGGAATCCCTCTTGTCTCCCCAAAGTCAATGCTCCTGTTGCCTACCATTTTCTCCTGACTGTGTCTCCCAGGCTGACTGCATCCTGTACCTTCCTCCCCTCTAAGTTCTCTCAGGCCTCCGTTTGACGTGCAAAGTGAGAATAAATCGCAAGGTGTCACAATAGTTTAGAAGTGGGAAGGAAATACACCAAGTGCTGTGTGCATGTATGTTGGTATCACCTTGAATCTTACTATGATGCATAATTACGATGCACTAATAAAAGTATTTTTTCTAAAAAGTCAGGCATTGCTTGTCAAAGAAGACAAGATAACTATACCAGCTTCTCTTTTGGTTTTTCTTTGTGTGTGTATGTGTGTGTGGTACTGGAGATTGAACTCAAGGGTGTTCTACCTCTGAGCTACACCCCCAGCTCTATTTTTGCTTGCTTGTTTGTTTGATTGTTTGTGATGGGGGTCTTGCTAAGTTACTGCATGCCGGCCTCAAACCTGTGATCCTCCTATCTGTGTCTCCCAAGTACTATATTACAGGCGTGTGCCACCACACCTGGTCTTTTTTTGGTCTTTCTTATTCCGCTCTTTATGAGATATTGTAGAAATTAATTTGAGAGTTGGATTATGGAGGGAGGAGTGTGCCAGGGACAGATATTGATGGTGCCTGCATATCACCATCTGCAGATCCCCTGGGACGCCTCTCCTCTCTGGCTCAGGACATGGCTTATTTGATATAAGGGATGAATTTTTTTCTTCGCACACTGATTTTCTTCTTATTTTTCAAAGTTAATATATACATACTTGAAAATGTACTTTTCAACAATCATAAACATTCCTCTCCAACATATGACTGACAGAACAATGCATTTAGGTTTTGAAAATTAGTTTACTTAAAAGATTAAGTGAGCCGGGCGTGGTAGCGCAGGCTTGTAATCCCAGTATTTGGGAGGCTGAGACAGGAGGATTGCAGGTTTGTAGCTAGCCTCAGCTACTTAGTGAGGCCCTCCGCAACTTAGTGAGACCCTGTTTCAAAATGAAGAATAAAAAATAGGGCTGGGGGTATAGCCCAGAGGTAGAATGCCCCTGGGTTCAATTCCCGGCACCAAAAAGATTAAAAAAAGAAAAAAGATTAAGTGAAAGTACTGGGTGTTCAGCCAGATGACACACCTGTAGAAGATTTAGGCAAACTGGTGTGACCATTGCTAGAGAGCTGACTTTGGCTTCTGAAATCGTGCAAGCCAAACTTGACTGTCATTAAATTATCCTAAATCCTCCCAGGACTGTTCCTCCTGGGACTTGAGGCCCCACATAGAGAGCAGCATGTGATTACAAGTTCACCAGGGAAAGCATTTCAATCTCACCTTACAATAGGTGGTCTACCTTGTTCTGAGCAAGGCCTGCCCTTGGCTCTGGGGTAGAGTCCGGAGCAGCTCTACAGGAAATGTTCTGAGAAAAGAAGCCCTTTGACCCTTTTGGGCTCAGGGTCTCTTCCCGCCCCTGCACTCAGCACGCGGAAGGAAGGATGCTCACCTTTTCCCATTCCCGGTCTTTGTTGAGTACAATCACCACCAGCCTGGGGTGCACCTGGTAGCCTTCCTCAGTGAAGGACAAGTCTTTGCCATCCCAAGTCACATTGACCATGAATCTAGACAAAGGAAGAGAGAAAGACAGATGTTTAGGGAAGAATTAAAGAGGTGGCAAACAAATGAGCCAGTGCCACCTTCAGGGTAGCACTGAAAGTATAAACACACAAGCCAGCCGGGTGTGGTGGCGCATGCCTACAATCCCAGTACTCGGGAGGCTGAGACAGGAAGATCGCAGGTTCAAGGCCAGCATTGGAAATTTAGTGAGACCCTCAGCAACTTAGCAAAACCCTGTTTCAAAATAAAAAATAAAATAGGGCCAGGGGTGTAGCTTGGAGATAAAATGCCCCGGGACTCAATCCCTGGCACCAAAATAACAACAACGACAATACAAATAAATAAACACACCCAGCAATTACTCATCACATGCAGCCTCCATCTGTAGAAGTATTGGTACCGGCAGGCACGGACAACTGACTAGGCACTGTGTTCCACGAGCCTGGATCATTCTCAGAATCCCCCATCCTGTATAAGTATTAGTAATTGACTAGTTAGAACTTTGAATGGAATGTTGTTGATCTACCAGATCCACAGGTCTGGGTTCAAGTGATCTTAGAGTAGAATCTGAATGCATCATTCAATGCTCCAAGAAGCTTCCCAAAGGGAATCCATTGGCTCATTAACCTTATGATATTCAGCCTGAAAGCAACGAGATCCCATCCATTGGTTATTCTCTCAACTAACATTTATTAAGCACGTGCGATACATCGGGGCTCAGCCAGTTGGGTGGAGAATAATATGGAAACAGACATATGGTCTCCGCCATCATGAAGTTTATAGTCTAAGGGAAAGGACAGGTATGACTTGGTTAATCACAGGCCCATGAAAAGGGATCCTATAGAAAGAAGCATGTGCTGTGTGCGAGTGGAGCAGGGGTCAGGCAAGCGAGGAGGCCCAGGTGGAGCGGGGTCAGGCAAGCGAGGAGGCCCAGGTGGAGCGGGGTCAGGTAAGCAGGAGGCCCAGGTGGAGCGGGGTCAGGCAAGCGAGGAGGCCCAGGTGGAGCGGGGTCAGGCAAGCGAGGAGGCCCAGGTGGAGCGGGGTCAGGTAAGCAGGAGGCCCAGGTGGAGCGGGGTCAGGTAAGCAGGAGGCCCAGGTGGAGCGGGGTCAGGTAAGTGAGGAGGCAAATGTTGATCTGTAGATGAGTCAGCATTCACTAGGGAAGAAAAGTCAGAAGCAGTAGAAGGAACAGCACGGTGCAAAGGGCCTGTGGTGGGGAATCTGAGGGACTGAATGAGGACCGGTGAGGCTAAGGCAGAGAGAGACAGGGAAACGTGGCATCAGGCAAGGCCGACAAGATGGATGGGACACACGCTGTAGGTTTGTAGGCCATGCCAAATCTCTGCCTTAAAACAACGGGAAGACATTGAGGAGTGGCGTCATCAGACTTTTGTTTTATAATATCGCTAGAAGACTGTGTTGAGAATAATTGGGGGAGGGCCCGAGTGGATGCAGGGGACTTTTCCAGGGGTTCTGCTGTTCTTGTAATTAAGGTGAAGGTCACTGGTGGCTTTGACACTGGTGGTGGCCAATAAGAGAGGGAGAAGAAGGCAAAGGACGAACAGGAGCAGAGAGCAAGTGGACCAAGCGCAGTTACTTAGCAAGACTTTGTGCTAGATTAGATGTGAGGATGAGGCAGAGAGGCACCAAGGATGACTCCTGGTATCTGCCTTACATAATATCCATGCAGCCAACTTTTGGCCTAGTTATTTCCATCACAGTTGACACCTGTCTGCCTCCCAACACTCGTACCCTCACTACTCCTCAAAGCCCCCTTGCCTGGAGTCAGGCTGGACCCCAATGGGGTCCAGGCAGGGTTCAACCCCCAGAATTCATGTAAGCAGGTTGCCAGGGGTCAATCTCTCCTTGTAGTTTGAAAAAAAAAAAACTGTGATGTGAAACACATCCAAGAAGACATGCGGTGGACACTTAGCAGACACTCAATAAAAATAGTCTGGTGCACTCAATCATTCCAAGACTGTCCCAGAAAGACAGGGAACCTCCAAGCCATAGCAGTTCCTTGCTTTATAGTCCCTCCACACCAAAAACAAGTGAAAAATGGAGGAGAACTAGGCTACAAGGAATTCCAAAATGGAAGGTTGGCCTAATGGATCACATTTCGGCCCTCCATGGAGCAGAAGGGTCTGACCAGGGCACCTGGGAGAGAATCAGGCCTCTGAGGACAAGGGGTGGAAATTGGGAGAAAGGCAAAGAACAGTGTTGTGTATCCACTCAATGTACTACCTGGGTCATGTCATGGGAAAATGCTCACTTATTTGATGTTAAAACAGCAGAAAAGAGGATAAAACCAGAGCTTGTCTCTGCAGGGAAAGATTACAGGCACTTTCCATTTTCTTTTGTATATTTTGAATTCTGCAAATTCTTTGTAATAAAATACTTTACCCCACAGAAAAATAAAGCACTTCTATTCTATAAGGAGTAGATTAATCACTACTCTATTTGATTCACCTGGGAAATCTCTGATTATTTGTTAGAAAGATATTTTCTTGACTCAACAACTATTTGTTATTTTTTTTAATACTGGGGATTGAACCCAGGGGCATCCTACCTCCAAACTGCACCACCACCCCTTTTTTTTTTTTATTTTGAAACAGGGTTTCGCAAAGTTGCTGAGGGTTTCACTAAGTTGCTGAGGCTGGCCTTGAACCTGCGATCCTCCTGTCTCAGCTCTCAAGTACTGGAATTACATGTATGCAACACCACATGCAGATAACGATCTACTATTTATCTGTTATGTGTCAGGCCTTATGGTAATTCTTGTAGATACAGACATAAAACAACAACAGAAAAACCATGGAGCTTTTCTGCCCTTTTACCCACATTTTTCTAGTTCAAGGACACAGCCACATAAACAATGACAGACCTAAAATGCCACTTGTGCTCTGGTGAAGAGTAGGTACAAGAAGTTGGGGAAACAGCAAGGGCCCTTGACCCGGGTAATTCAGGGAACACGTCTGGAAAATCTCGAAGGGTGAAGGGGTGGGAGAAAGCATTCTGAGGATAGGAGCCATGTTGAGCAAAGAAGAATGGAGAGGCTGAGACAGGAGGAGTGCAGGTTCCAGGCCAACCTCAGCAATTTAGCAAGACCCTGTTTCAAAATAAAAAAATTAAATTAAAAAGGGCTGGGGGATGTAGCTCAGAGGTGGAATGCCCCTGAGTTTAACCAAGAGAAGGAGGAGGAGGAAGAGGAGGAGGAAGAGGAGGAGGAGGAGGAGGAGGAGGAGGAGGAGGAGGAGGAGAAGGAGGCCACGAGTGCCAGGAGAAGAAGATAGCTTGGTAAGACTGATTGTGTTGAGCAGAGGGACAAGTCTGGGAAGGATCCCTGGCGCCAGATCTTACAGGACCTCGTGTGGCTCGCTAAAGCATCTGGATTTTGTTCAGAGTTCATGGGCACCACAAAAGGCCCCCAGGGAGGAGCAGGGCACTCAGATTTTCTTCCAATAAAAGCAGAAATGAAAGATTTGCCTGTGTTTGAAGAGCATACCGATGTTTCTGTGAATGGCTTCAACGCCATTCATTATCAAGACAATTGAAGCTTTTTCCCCCCATTTCTTCTTCCCATTGATGCTTCTTGGCTGGCATGTGATGAGCGAACTGGACCTGGTCCAGACAGGCACGTCTGAGGAACATGCTGCCTCCCATCCCCTTGTCGAGGCTCTATTATCTTCTCCCCCTTGTGGAGAAGATAACTGGATGGGGGTTTAGAGGAAAACCAAACTTCAGTCCAATTCCCCAGCATCAGCAGCTTTCAAAGTAACTAATTGGAACCTAAATTTGGCTGGTTTTATTTTCTGAGCTGACATCTTAGTTTTGTGCATCATGGTTATTTTTGGTCCTATCACATTATCTGGAATAGAGGAGGGGCCCGATTAAGGCTTGGTGGCAGACTATATCGACAGATCAACATCAGAAGTGTCATCCAGGCATCAATACATTTATCTATCTATCTATCTATCCATGCATCCATCCATGAATTCATCCATCAATCCATGAATCCATCCATCCATCCATCCATGAATCCATCCATCTATACATCCATCCGTCCATCCGTCTGTCCATCCATCCGTCAATACATTCACCCAAATATCTATCCATCCATCTGTCCACCTGTCAATACACCCACCTACCCATCCATCTAACCCATCGATACATTTGCTCACCCTTCCATCCAATGGACATGTTTGAGGATCTATTATGTGTTATGCCCTGTGCCAAGAACTTTGCTAGGAAAATAATACAAAAATAATCATACAATTTTTAAGGTTGGGGAGAGAGACACAAATCTCTGCAACAAAGAATAACAGGGGAAGCCAGGCATGGTGTAATCCCAGTATTGGAGAGGCTGCGACAGGAGGATCGCAGGTTCGAGGACAGCCTCAGCAATGTAGCGAGACTCTCACCAAACTAGTGAGACCCTGTTTGTTTCAGAACAAAAATAAAAATAAAAAATAGGGCTGGGGGTATAGCTCAGAGGTAGAATGCCCCTGGGCTTGATCCCCAATACCACCAAAAATAATAATAATGACAGTTGAAAAAATAATGATATTTACCAGGTTGTTGTGGATAGGGACAGGAGTGGCCAATTCTGTTGTGATTCCAGGATTCAGGAGACAAAGTGGAATATGTCTGGGTTATATCAGAAAGAGAGAATAAGGGTTGGGCAGAGGGGTGGCTGGGCTAAAGAGAGAAGACACACTACACAGAAGAAATTGCAAAGTCAGAGGCAGAGAACTGTGGAACTTCATGATGAGTTCAAAGAGTTAAAATCAGTTCACGACAGTCAGGATATGGGGTGGGGTGGACGAGGGAGAGCTGAGGAGATGAAGAGATGAAGCCAGAGGCAGAAGCAGGAGTCAGGTCAGTAAATGCTGCATCAATGGCACTAAGAGGTTTGTACTTCGCCCTGTGTTTATTGGGGGTGGAGGCTGGAAGACAGTTTGCAAGGTGCAGGCAGGTGAACAGATGAGACTGCAGTGACCAAGGCAGGAGAGCAGTCCAGGGAAGCCGCAGGTAGAGTCAAGAGATGGCAGAGACAGGCGAGCAACTTCAGTGGGACCCATAGTTCATAGAATTTTGGCATACAGCATTACTGACCATTACCTGAGCGAGAAGAAAACTGGTCTCCCAGCCACGGTCTGTACTTCCTGCTCCAAACTTATAGTTAGGATGGCCAATTCACTGAGATATTCCTTATTAAATCCAATGAGTTCTTGTTCTGAGTTTCAGATACCCAATACTTTGGGGTGAATGGAGCTCAGGTTGAGTCTCCCCAATGCCCCAAATGTGGGTAAAAATGAAAAAGTTTCAGTGAATTATCAAGAAGCTTGGAATTATCCAGGATATCATGTTTGGAAGAAGTAGATGGTCTCATTTGGATCTTGAATATCCCTCAAAGTCCCATGTGTTGAAGGCTTGGTCCCAGGGTGGTGTTATTAGGAAGTGGTAGAACCTTTAAGAGGTGGGGCCTTGCGGGAGGTCTTTAGACCATTAGGGGTGTGCCCATGAAGAGAATAGGGAAGCCCCTGCCCTCTACTTCCTGGTCATGAGGTAAGTGGTTTTGCTCCTCCATGGCCCCCTACCATGATGTGCTGCCTGGCCACAGGCCTAAAAGCATTGAGTCCTCCCATCTACAGACAGAAGGCTCCTAAACTGTGAGCCAAAATAAACCTTTGCTCTTCATAAGTTGACTATCTTGGATACTTGTTATAGTGACGGAGAACTGACTAACGCAATAGACTGGGGAGCAAATATTTTGGTTTCGACATAGACATTTGGCCCCAGGGAGAGCCATTCGCAAGTTCGAAACATGAACTGAATGTCACAGCCACTGATTCCATCAAGAAGATTCCACGTGTGCTCAGCATCTTTCTTGGGATTTGCCCACTGAATTTACTTATATCTCCTTCTTTTATTTCCCACCTCTCTTTCCCCCACTCATTCACTTTTCTTCCACTTTCCAGTGACATCAGATGGAATGAGCAGGGCGATTATTTCGATTCAATCAATCTCCTTCAGATCATATGAAAACAATTATATGGAAACCCTCATGCTCCAGATGGTTCTGTGTTCCCGTAAGATTCAATATTCTAGACCAATGACTCCATACGTTCGATGTTAATATTGTCTCTTTTTATCTATTTAGAGTCTTAGGTCCCTTGGGAGGAAAAAAAAATCTCCAACAGAAATTTCTGCTGAACAGTAATTTCATTATGAAGTTGGCAGGGAGCGAATACCTATTACCTTCAATTCCCCCATCCAATTTCTAGGAAGGACAATCCGTATTTCCTCGGGCTTTCATCCCATTTAAACTTGCTCCAGAGCAAAATTCTTTACCAAGGGAAATAGCATTATATACCATATTGCACGGTCCCCATTAACACCTGCTGGGCAGTTGTATTAAACAATAAAATTGTATCACTGTTTTGCTTATCTCTCAAAAATTGATTATAAACCGTTAGTGATCAGATAAAATACCAGAAATTCTGATTGTTTCTAAGCTTCAAATTACATCTTCAATATTTCCATTGGGTGCTATAAATATATGGAAGCACGCAGGCAAAATATAACAGGGGGAGCTAGGTGTGGTGGCGCAAGCCTGTAATCCCAGTACTTGGGAGGCTGAGACAGGAGGATCGCAGGTTTGAGGACAGTCTCAGCAACATAACGAGACTCTCAGCAACCTAGTGAGACCCTGTTTCAAAACAAAAAATAAAAAGGATTGGGGACGTAGCTCAGAGGCACAATGCCCCTGTGTTTAATCTCCAATACCACAAACAACCAACCAACCAAATAAAAAATATACTCAGGGGTTCTAATGATTTGCAAATGTTCAGTTCTGGGATATTATTATCCATTGATGGTAAAGGGTCATACGCAACACTAATCCAGAGAATATGTAAATGCATATGACAGGTATACACACAACTTCCTTTTAATATCTACAGACTCCAATATATGAAGCTAAAATCCAGGTGAAACACTTTTCTACTTCTTGCACTTTCTGTGAATGGTTGATGTGTGGCGATCAGAGATAACAACAGAAAACTGGCAGGCCGTATTTTCTCTATAATGCCTGCTAAGAAATAGGGCCAGAATCACTAGGTTCTTTCCAGACCTGCACTGTCTAATATGGTAGCACCAATCACATGAGTCTATTGAGCTCTTGAAATGTGGTTAGTCTGAATTAAGAAGTGCCATGGCTATAAAATACTTGCTGGATTTTGAAGACTTTCTGGTAAAAAAAGAAATAGTGCAAAAGATCTCATGAGTAATACTATAATGGTTTCATGTTGAAATAATTTAGATGTTATTAGTGACATAAAATATATTATTAAAAGTAATTTCTCCAGGCATGGTGGCACATGCCTGTAATCCCAATACTTGGGAGGTTGAGACAGGAGGACTGCAGGTTTAAGGCCAGCCTCAGCAATTCAGCACGACTCTCAGCAACTTAGCAAGACCCTGCTTCAAAAAAAAAAAAAAACACCTGGGGGTGTAGCTTGGAGGTAGAACACCCCTGGGTTCAATCCCTACTACCACAATAAAAGTAATTTTATCTGCTTCTCTTTACTTTTCTATGTGCAACCAGAAATTTTAAGTTACATGTGGCTCGTCTTATACATCCACTATACAGCTGTTCTAGTCTCTCTCTGTTTTTGTTTGTTTTGCTTTTTAACCAGGAGATCGTGTGCATTTTGAAGGTAGGGACGTTATCTGCCTTGTTGAGTACTGTATTTCTAGGGAACAGAGTGGCCCAGAACTGGTGCTGAGCAAAAATGTATGGATTAACAGAAGACTGAATTGCTATTTCTGTGTTGTTGAGGTTTTATGATGTTGAGGAAAGAGAACAGACCCTGCCACTGTCCAGCTCTGCCACCTAGGGCAGTGTACTTGGTATTCTCTGGCCCTCCATATCCTTCTCTGTAGAAATGGGTTAGGTTAAACCCTATAGACTAGCCATGATATTTTTGTGTGACATAACTCCATACTGCAAGCACAGAATGCCTAACACAGTACCTAGCCGTCTCCTAAGCTGTAGTTAACAATTATGTAAATTTTCCATGTAGTCGCCCGTTTTCCCACCCTGTCATCTCTCTAGCAGTCTACCACAAATGCGACTTGACCTTCGTAAAGCCAGGCTTCTTAGCTATTCAGCGTCCTCCTGTCACAAGCCAACCGTACATGAGCTGCATACGTTCCTTTCACTGTGACTCAAAATGTCTCATTCTCCAGATTTCTATTCCATCTCTTCTGCCGTACAGTGGTAAGTCTCCTTTAAGTTCCAAAATCCAATTATTTGAAACGTTCCCTAGACATATTTATTATTCACCCTTTCTCTTTAGACTCTAATGCTCTTACTGTTTCATAAATGCCACCCTAACTCACTTAGTGTTTCTCAATTTTGGGTTAATTTTCCATCTGCTTTACCATCTCCCAAGTTCCCAGGGCCATCTCCTGAATCACACTATCCCTTAAAATGCCTCCTCCAATGACGTTGGGTGTCACTTTTGTTTTGTTTTGTTTTGATGTGTCATTTACTTTACATGCTTTTGGAAACAGAGTCGCTGTTTTCTCTAACCTCTTCTCGGTTCTCCAGGCACTCTCATTTTTAAACTTTTGTTTCCTTGTTTTTTCCAGATTTCTCTTGGTGGTTTCAAATCCCTTCAACACTGACATCTATCTTAGCACCCTCTTCTTTTGCACTGATCCCCTTGTGGGCTCAGTGGTTCTATCCATGGGCCCTGGGTTCCATCCCACACACATCCTCCTCGTGGGCAAGAAGGAATCTCATTCCTCTTTAGAGCAACCCTAGTCTGCTTTTACTAGCCTTCAGTTCCCCTCTCTTGTATCTCTCCTTTTCCTTCTTCCTTCATGCGCCTTGTACCGCCTCTTATTGCATTCTCTTGCTGGCCCCACTTCCCTCTTTGCCCCTGTGCTCAATTTCATACGCTCATTGGTGGTTTCTTGCTCTCTCTGAACAATTACCAAACATGTAACAGCAGAGCTGAGATGTAAATGTCAGGACCAAAACTTGATAACTCCGACACACAGATCTGCGTAGTCTAGGCCGGAATCATCCAAATGGACTCAGAAACCACAGCATAAAGAGAAAGAAAAAAATATAGTTAAAAAAGAGAGAAAAAAGTATTTTTTACTCCTCCAACACAGATTCTATTGTGGCCAATTAAAAACAATAATGGTTTCATCTTGGCTGAGCGATCCTGAATTTTGAAAAATTAGAGCAGGAGATGGAAACTCCATAAAGGCAGCAATCTTTGTCTGCTTTGATCATTACAACCTGAGACAGCTAGAGGAGTGTGAGGCTTGCAGTCAGAGCTTAAACGTATTTGTTGAATAAATGAGCAGATGAATGAGCAGACACTGATCTCGAGGGTCGTGCACATGCAACATTTATTTCCAGTGAATCGACTGCAAAGAGGCAATTCTGTAAGACTACTGTTGAATTCTGGAGTCTGCTTTATGGGGAGGGATTGGAAGCCTGTGAGGCCATTAATAAAAAAGCCATTCTTTAAATCCCATTCTGCTATTGTTATTTATCTGTGGGGTTCTCTCAGGAACCTGGAATAGGGGATCTGGGAAGTATTTATAACATGGTTAAAATAGCATCCAATGTATCACCATTAACCTCTACTGACTACATATGCCTTGCCCAACCATTCAGAACTGGCTGGCAGAAGAGCCTATGGAGCCAGCTCATGTGATGAGCTTCTAACCAACCCAGGAGAGCAGAAAAAAGCAGGTAACAGGACAAAGAGTTGGTAGCTCAGTCCATCATCTGCACCTATGTACCATATGATTCATGATCTCAAAAAGGAAGATGTGCACAGATGTTGCTTTCTCCACCATATATATATAGATCTATCTCTATCTATCTATTATCTATCTATCTATCTATCTTCATCATCATCATCATCATCTATCTATATAGAGAGAATGATATGATGTGGATCAATTGTCAATTCAAGTTGTGATTTACCCAAGATTTTTTGGCTATCCCCATAGTGGAACATAGGAGCTGTGAAAGTAGAGACTTTGCCTCTATTGTCTGTGGCCGCATCTCCCTCTTGGAACCTGCAACAGTATCTGGCCCAGAGAAGATGCTCAATGTGTATTCACTGAATGAGCAAAAGTCTTGGATCTCTGTTTGTCGGTGTTGTTCCCTTACACAATGAACCCCACTTTTCTGTGGAGTGGGTGTCTACCTGTGCTCTGGGGATTACCAGGAACCTCATGAGCTAACTCAAAGGCAGAGAGTGAAGCTTGGGGCTTATATGTCAATGGGGTTCCAGAATCCACCTCCTCTTAAATCTCTCATGTATTTTATTTCTTTATTAGATAGTATTTGGGGGAAATCTGTTTACATTCATCAATTAAATAAACAAAACAGAAAATAATTAATATATTTGAGGAAGAATCCTGGTCTTCAAATCAAAAGACCTAGGATTTTCTTCCATCTCCCTGGATGTGCAAGTGATAGAAAATACTTAAAGATAAGGGAACAGAATGTATTTAGCCTCTAATATGTATAACTTGTGTACCAGATACTTTTCAAGTGTTCCCTGACTTCTCACTCTAAGAGCTAAATGTGGATCTTCCCATTTTACAGAGAGAGAACATAGGCTCAGAAGGTTTTACAATGGTGTTAAAGGCCACACAGGGTGCTAGAAACTTCTGGTTGTTTATGAATATCTTCTCTCCTCCTCTGCCTTAATAACAGAAATCCCAATTTGTAGCTGGGAACAGAACATCCATACAATAATAAAGGTTACAATTCCCAGCCTCCCTAGGAGGTAGGCATGGTCCTGTGATTGTGTTCTCATCCGGTACATGGGAAGTATCATATGTAGGTACAGTACATAGGAAGTATCATATGTAGGTACGGTACGTAGGAAGTACCTATAAGGAGGAGGTGAGCTCATCTTTGTTCCTTTCCCCCTACTGGTTGCAAGGCAGACATTATGTCTGGAGCACTAGTAGCCATTTTGACTATGAAGGGGAAGCCACTGACTGAGGTGGCAGTCACAGGTAGAAGGAGCCTGGGTCCCTGAAACCCCGGGGCACCACACCTGCCTTGCACCACCTCTGGACTTCCTTTACAGAAGAGAAGATTCAGCACCTACCTTACACCATGTATACGTTTCGAATTTTCTGTCATGTTAAAACAGCATTTATCCTAGCTGGTTTAAGTTCCCAATTATCTATTTGAACCCCAATTTTCTGGACTCCAAAGCCTTTGAATTAGCTGTGCCAGTTCCTGTTTACCCTCCCTCCCCACAGTTGCTTTCTCTGAGAAACACACACTTTCCTTTATTCCCTTCCAGTTCTGCGATATTCAATTCTCACACCCGATCTCCTCCTCACAGCTGAAAACACGACAATTTGGTCCTATCCCCAGTCTTAGCGCACACTGTCACTCCTACCAACACGCCTTCCTGCCTCATCACTGTCCATCTAAACCCAATGCTTTTTTTTTTTTTTTGGTAATGCTGACTTTGAGCTCCATTTTGGCCACGTGCTCTTTCCTGAAAATGTCTCCTTCTCTTGGCTCTTTTCAAGCCCCACCTCCTGGGGTACCCCTTAGCAACACACTGCCTTCTACTCTTCTTTAAGGATCACACATTTGGTCCCACCAGGAGCAAGACCAGGTCTTCCCTTCAGCCATTCCCATTTCTCTAGCGCCTTGTGGTTGGACGCAGCATGTCTGACGATATTGACTTGACTCCCTAGCAAGTATCCCTGCTCACCTCTGGACCATGCTTTCCGCTTCACACCAAACACCAGATTAAGTGGTGACAATGACTCTTTCCACATTGTTTTCTGCAGTGGTAACTCCTTTGATCCCCCTCCATCATGCTTCCTGGCCACCCTTCAAGATCATCAAATAACAGCTCTCCCACAGAGTCCCACCCGACTGCTTCAAAATAGCCCTGTCCCCTTCCAACTCTCAGACCCTAACTTTTTGTGTGTGGCATCCTCCTCTCTGAGAATGTGTCTTCATTCTTTCATTTAGTCCCAACCACTTGTAGTGAATTTTAAAAAGACTCCTCAAACACACCAGTGCTCTGTGCATGCGGGTTTGTATTACTTTGAACCTCACTGTGATGTATACTTACAATACATCAATAAAAGAATAAAAAAGAAAAGAATTACTTTTTGCAATAAAAACTTAAATAAAATGAAATCACAGAGGTCTCAATTAAATACAAAGATCTTTCTCCTCTGAACATCTGCATATTCAGATCCTCCAAAACTGAGCAGAGTTCATCTTCCCCAAAGGCCCGTTGAGCCTCCATCTCTGCTCCCTCCTGGGTATTCCCATTGCTTCCTCTGCACCTCGCTTTCTGCCTTGTTATTACAGATTTTCATGCACACGCTCATCTTCAGCTCCTTTGCCAGAGGGTAAACTCCAGGGGAACAGGGACCTTGTCTGAGTCGTCACCACAGGTCCCCACCCTGCACAGCATCCGGCATATGGTAGGCGGTCAGTGTCCATTTGCTGGATGAACAGGAGCAGATTTTCATCTGGCCAGAGCTGGAGTCCTCAGCAGCATGGAGAATGTTCTGGTGTGCTGGATGACACCTCAAAACCATCAGGAGAGAGTTAAATATGTCCTGGCCTAAAGAGCCATCTAACTGCCGCCCGGTCTTGTAATGAAACGTGACAGCCCTGTGTACATTCAGTGCTAATAATGTTTTACATCCTGCCATGAATTTCTGATGTGGAAAGGCATCCCCCCAAAGCCTGAGCTTTGCAGTCCCAACCACTGCCCAGTTATTCATATCTTCACCTGTAATTGCAAAGGCCAACCTCTTCGTGGGAAAGAAAATGAGACATTTACCACCTAATGAGCAGAAGAAATACTGCTGGATCGAGGAGGTAGTTTTTTTTTGTTTTGTTTTGTTTTTTCTGTACAGTATTTCCTCCTTAACCATGGTTTTGATTTCCATGGTTTCAGTTACCAATGATCAATCACAGTCTGAAAATATTAAATGGAAAATTCCAGAAAGATTCCATAATTTTTTTTTCTTTGAAACAGTCTAAGTTACAGCTTGCTGTCCTTGAACCTGTGATCCTCCTGTCCCAGCCTCCCAAGTACTGGAATTGCAGGCGTGTACTACCACACCCAGCTTAGATTCCCTAAGTTTTAAATTGCACAAAATAGCATGATGAAATCTTATGCCGTCCCACTTGGTCCCACCCAAGATATGAATCATCCATTTGCCCAGCATATCCACAGAGTATACACTACCCTCCCGACACCATTATGGCATCACGATCCAGGACCCTTGGAAGCAGATAATGCTTCTTCTGCGAGATCTATAGTAGCCTCATGTTACATACAACACATATAACACTCATCTCACATCATCTCAAGTAGGCTATTTATAATCTCTCATCACAAGAAAAAGAAAGTGAATATAGTACAATAAGATATTTTGAGAGCCAGGCGTGGTGGCGCACACTTGTAATCCCAGTACTTGGGAGGCTGAGACCGGAGGATCCGGGTTCGCGGCCAGCCTCAGATACTTAGTGAGGCCCTCCGCAACTTAGTGAGACCCTGTTTCAAAATAAAGAATAAAAGAATGAGACCATATTCAAATAACCTTTACTACCGTATATGGTCCTAATTATTCTGTTTTATTAATAGTTATTGTTGTTAATTTCTTATTTGCCTAATTTATAAACTAAACCTATCACAGATACCTATGTATGTATGGGAAATAATATACCATGCATATGAAACAATAAACCATGTATATGGTTTGGTACTATCTGTAGTGTCAGGTACACATGGGCATCTTGGAACATATCTCCCACAGATAAGGGAGACTATAGCATCATTGATAAAAAGAATATAGCTTTTTAATTTAATTATTTTACTATAGCTTCTCTTCCTCTTTGTTTTCCAAACAGATTTAAAGGGTTGATTTTTCAACTCCGGAGAAATAATTGTGAGGGGAGTAGGAGGAAGAAAAAGAGGAAAAGGACTTGAGAAGAACAAGAGAGGAGAAGGAAGACAAAGAAGAGAGTAGAGAGAGCAGCGTGGGGAAGGCAATGGAAGCCTTCTCCAACTCCATCACAGAGCGCAGTGGAGTTTGAAGTGGAGCAGGGCCTTCCGCAGAGCTGGCCGAGCTCCGGGGAAGGAGGTCCTCCCGTCAGAGGGAGACGGTGAGTGGCAGGATGGAGCCAGGCCAGAGCCGGGCGAGCAGGGCGCAGGAAGGGGAGCGGTGGGAGGAGGCACCATGCTGCTGGTTGGCACCAGGCCCTCCCTGGTGACATCGGGAAAGTAGGTCAGCTTCAGAGCTGGCCGGGGGATGAATGGTCAGCCCGGACCGGGGGTGGGAGGCCAGGGTGCCAGGGTGGGGACGAGGACTTGAGCACAGGATGGGGAGATGGAGACTTCACTAGCTCACCTGGTCCAGCAGGCCTTTCTGCATGACGGCAATGTGCTATGTCCGTGATGCCCGGTATGGCAGCCGTGAGTGACCTGCAGCTCACGGACTGAATTTCAATTTGACTGAAATTTAATCAAGTTCAAATGAAATCGCCACACATGGCTGGCGGCTGCCATACTGGACAGCGTGAGTGTAGAGAGGCTGTGTGGACCCATTTGAGAAGGAATGGGTCGCCAAGAGGAAGCAGAAGGCTGTATTTTGAAATGCCCGAAGTATAGTTCAGGTGGTACACCGATGAGCTCAGAGGACACACGGGTGGACTTTATTTTGAAAATTAAGTTAGACTATTTTCTTGTGTATTTGAAGAATGGCACTGCCATATCAAACCCACTATTTCAGCTGGATCCAGGGGTGCACGCCTGTAATCCCGGTACTCAGGAGGCTGAGATAGGAGGACCACAGGTTCAAGGCCAGCCTAAGCAACTTAGCGAGATCCTGTTTCAAAAAATAAGTAAATGAATGGACTGGGCGGGGGGGGGGGTGTAGCTCAGAGGTAGAATATCTGTGGATTCAATCCCCAGTACCAAAACAAACAAACAAAAAAAAACCCACTATGTCATAGATATAATTGCTTAGAAATAAGCTATAGTAGGATTTTATGTCTCTAAAATATAATGCATACAAAAAGGACTATATGAAAAATATCCAAAGGGCTTATGGATAGGACAAGAAGTAATGAACATGTATTTCACATAAAAGGAATAATATCATATGTGGTCTTTAATGCCTGGCTTCTTTCACCTACCATAATGTTTTTAAGATTCTTCTGTGTTGGGGTAAGTATAAGTGTTTCCTTCCTTTATGCCTGACTAGTATTCCCTCGGATAGATATGCTACACTGAGTTTGTCCATTCACCCATTGTTGGACATTTGAGTTGTTTACATGTTGGATTATTGTAAGTAATATTTCTGTGAACATTCATGTCTAAGTTGTGATTTGAATAGCTGTTTCTAATTCTTTGGGGTATTATTTAGGGAAATGAAAAGTGTCTGGAAATAGTGGTGATGGCTGTACAACATTGTGAATGTATTTAATGACACTGAATTATACAGTTTTAAGTGATTAAGACTGTGAATATTATATATGTGTTGTCAGAATAAAAATCACTTAAAATAATGGAAAAAGTAATCCCAGTACTCAGGAGGCTGAGATAGGAGGACCACAGGTTCAAGGCCAGCCTAAGCAACTTAGCGAGATCCTGTTTCAAAAAATAAGTAAATGAATGGACCGGGCGGGGCGGGGGTGTAGCTCAGAGGTAGAATGTCCGTGGATTCAATCAGTTTTAAGTGATTAAGACTGTGAATATTATATATGTGTTGTCAGAATAAAAATCACTTAAAATAATGGAAAAAGTAAGTAGAGAGCTGAATAGACATTGAGATAGTTCAGAGATATAGACACCAAGATAGTTTTAGGTAACCTCCTGGAGTTACCCAAATAATGTGGCCCTACTATGCACCTGCTTCTATGTCAGGGGCTAATAGCAACCTTAACAGAGGAGTGAGGCCAAGGGGATAGTGAAGGTCAGCTGTGGAGATTCCAGACTGGCCATAAAACGCACGAGGGGAGGAGAGAGACACAGTGACTAAGTTCACTGGCTTTGAAGTTCAGATGGTCTTGATTTCATGCACTAGCTCAGCTAACCCCAGCCGTGAGATCTTGGGCAACTTAGTTAACTCTCCCTGGCCTCAGTTTCTTCATCTGTAAAATGAGCACAGTAAGAACACCTGTGTTATAAGTTTGTTGTGAGGTTAAAATGAAAATTCATAGAAAGTACTAAGCTCGGCCCCTGTATTCCTTAAGTGTCTAAACATGCCAGCGGCTCTCACTAGTACTAACATGTGGATGTTACAGGCCAAGGGACAAACGCTACTACTGAATTCATGTCTAAAGAGCAGGGATAGCTCTGGCTGTCCGGCACAAGTGGAGGGGAGGAGTCTACAGCAGAGCATTTAATGGACTCAAATAGTGTCTACATAGAAAGGTTCTAAGGTTAGCCATCTAATGGCAGAACCACGTTCCTCCGCACTCACTGCTACGGTGCGCTGTGGAAACCTTCCCCTGTCTCCTGACAGACAGCAGCCCATCTGCTGAGAGGTTCCCAGGGTCTTCCTGACATCTCCCCCTTCCTAGAAGGGATCCTTTTACTGACAGCTCAAATATTTAGCAAGGGCTTAGCAAGGGCTTCCTTACGCTGAGCCAAAATTATGACCTTAGAACTTCAACTTGTTGGCTCTAGTCTCCACCGTAAGAAAAGGAAGTGAATTCTGCTATTTCCAGAGAGCTATCCTTTTTTTTAATTTAATAAAAATCATTTTAATAAAGATTAAAAAATGCATTTATAGAATGTGAACACAGTATAAAATGAACTATGTTTGGCACATTATATAAAACTCTTAAGACATTTCTTGGGCTACCTCTTAGAACTCTTTTCTCTGAGATCCTTCAACCATTCCTCATGAGGCGCATATCAAACATGGGTGCTACATCCCATTAAAAAATATACTTGTAAGCCGAGTGTGGTGGCACATGCCTGTAATCGCAGTACTTGGGAGGCTGAGACAGGAGGATCACAGGTTTGAGGCCAGCCTCAGCAACTTAGGGAGACTCTCAGCAGCCTAGCGAGATCCCATTCCAAAACAAAAACAAAAAAAAGTAAAAAAGGGCTGAGGTATAGCTTGGAGGTAGAATAACCCTGAGTTCAATTCCCAGACACCTCCCCCAAATACACCTGTAGATTCTTCTCTGTTTTCTCCAGACACGATCTGGAATTTTCAGAACATTTTCAAAATGAGACATAAAAAAATCCCCAAGGAATTTTTGTAAAGATGTACAGACATTTGCTTACAGTGAGTTATACAAGCTCCTTGTATTTCAGGTCAAAGAGGAATCAAAACAAGCTTCCCCTCTATGGAATGATAATCTTAAATCCGGGGCTTCATGTGTGCGAGGTACAGTGCTGGTGTTTAACGTAAATTATCCCATCCTCTACTGCACAGCTCTGACACTCACACTCGGCAGCTAATGTTTTCCACTGAGCGAGTGTTTGCGTCTTTGGGAAACCGGGCCTGCCTTGCATCCTGGAAGGAGCTCTATTCCACGTTTCATTCGCACTCCACTCATCAAAACATCCTTTGGTACGAGCTACTTGATGTACGAGGCCCTTTTTTTAGCTTTTGCCTTTAACGAAGAGGTCACGTTTTGCATTCTCTGACTCAACCCTCAAAGACTCCGAACCTGCTTAAAATGTAGAGTGCAGATAACGTTGGTGTGGGCTTGAAGTATGGCAGGAATTGCTTCTCATTTCTGGGAGGGATATTGTATTTCATCCACAGGGGTTTTTGCTGCTTGTTGCTGAATTTCAAAGAAAGGTAAAGAAGAACCAAATGAACAGAAATCCATTATGCGAAGGCGTTAGAATTGAGTATGAGGAAACAGTTTAGAAGAGTGGCTCCAGAGAACCTCCGATGCAGAGAGGACTAGAAAATCATTCTTGGTCGAGAAGATACCCTTCCAATATCGTATGCTAACACTGAGACTGATTTCTTCTAGTTGAAGTCACACGAGGGGTCAAAAATGCTCAATCATCAATTGAAAAATGGCAAATCTTAGTATTTCTCTCCTGCACAAAAACACCTAAGAAGACAATAAAACTTTGCAGTACTGTTAATTTCCCACATGCTGGTAGCCAAACCCAGCAGATGCACCAACAAGCAAGGCAGACCTCCACCAGCCTAGCACGGGCACCATTTGGCAAATGGACAGCCCGCCACCATACCGGTTTCTATTTCAGACCACAAAATTGTCCAACACTGTCTAATAGAGTTAACTCAACCAGCTGTGCGGCTGACAGGTCTGCACCTGCTTTGGATATCAGATCTGGCTTCTGAACAGCACAGGCTATTCTCGTTCTTCTAGCCATGTTAAGTCAGAGTAAAAAATTTCCCAATGTACAAGTTCTGGAACTAGTTCCTGCGTGCGTGCATAGGATCTGCTGTGGCACAGAAGTTAGGTTTACTGAAGATGGAAACATGGCCTCAGAGTGAAGGAGCTGGAGCCAGACCTGACACGGAAGGAGAAGCCTGTGAATTGAAACTTGCTGTTCATGTCACATCAGCTCCATCACCTGATGGAGCCACCGGAGACAAGGAGGCGCAACAGGAAGCCGGAGCAGCACGTCGCAAAGGCAGCTCAGCCGCAGAACAGACCACAGCGACATCTCCCACACGCGGGAAGTGCATATGTTTCCATGTATTTGCATCCTATTGACTATGCAGAATTCTAAATAAGGCGAATGGAAGAAGCTGAAGCTGGTGGCAATACACAAGTCAGAAAAAAAAAAAGGGAAAAAACCCAGGAATCAACTGTTTAACAAAGACATCAAAACTGCAAGGACTTGAACTGAGTCTGCTCTCCTTAATAACATGAACACCCTTTCCTTAGGAAGAAATGGCACAGACCTAGGCAGCTATCCACCAGAACCGACTGGTGCAGAAAGTGCACACAATGTTTTCCAGCATAGCAGTTGCGTGGTGGATTAGTTATCAAGGCAATTATACCAATTCCTTGCTTCTATTTGCCTATGTGGACAGAGACAGCATAAATGCATCCTATTCCTAAAACTTAATGTTTTTCTTAAAAGTTGAGAAATAAAGTTCACAACCAGAAATGGGCTCTGCCCAAGGCCTTGATGCCATCAATGTAACTGCCATTAGCACCACAAGTGTGCCATCGATAGCGGCGGTTTAGTGTTGGTGACAAGCACTGGCTTCTGCGTTACAGTGACAGCGTTTGTGCACTGCTCTGCAATTCGCTAGCGGTGTGCGCCGGGGTAGGTTGTTATTTCACCTCAAAAAGCCTCAGTTTCTCATCTGGTCAATGGAGATATTGACCCATTGTTTTCCATTGTCCCAGATGTGGAACATCCCTAAAAACTTAAAAAGAACAACGAATCTACCACTTGTGAAATAATATTTGAGTATGTCTGCAAAACTGAAAACTTGGGACTTAATGGGTTAACAGCACCTACCTCACAGGGGTGTTGAGAGAATTATGCTGGTTAATAAACAGAAAGAACTCAGAAAAGTGTTCCAGGAAAACCCGGGCACTTGATAAGCGCGAGTCATAGAAGTAACAAGGGTCGTTGTGGTTATTCATCAACAGCTTTTCTTTCTCCCTAGATGACTGCGAGGTGGGACAGTCTTGCGCCCTCCAAACTTTTGCAACCTCTATCTTCTGGATTTGGAGGCATCAGAGTTGGGCCAACACCTCTGAGTCACCTTGCTTATCTTGTGTCACCTCTATGAATTTTATCATCTTTACCTGTTGTTATAGTTAGATAGAAAATGTCCCGTAAAGAGCCCATTTATTAATATTCAGGGTTGATATGGTTGAGTGATGAGGGTTGTAATCTCAGCAGTGGATAAATCCATTGTAATGGATTTATCTGGGTGGTAGCCCGAGTAGGGTGTGGCTGGAGAAGGTGGGTTTCTGGGACTGCAACCTCGGGGATTATATATTGTTTCTCCTCCCCTTTTGCACTCTCTCCCTCTCTCTCTCTCTCTAGCTTCTGGCCTCTATGATGTAAGAGCAAAGGCTTGCGCTCTTCCTCTCTCTGTTTCCCACTGCCATGCCTTGAGATCTGCGGTCCCCAGCCTCACATGGACTGAACCCCAATATATCCAAGGAAAACTGAGCCAATAAATCTTCCTTCCTCTAAGATACATGGTCGGTCTTTTAGATTATAGCTTTGAGAATGCTGACTAATTCATCTGTCAAATAAGAATAACCTCATACGACTCAGAGTCATTATGAGGATTAAAGATTTTTGTTTATACATCTAAAAGGCTCTCTACACTATTATTATCATAATTACTGCTTGTGTCTGTGTAGAAAAGCCAGGCAAAATGATGATCCTGTCATGCCACAGGTCTCTTGACCATCCAAAGCTTCATGACACGAGTCCTTCATGACATGGAGAAAGTAAAAAGAGAAAGTCGCGCTCAAGTGTCGCCCAACTTCCAAAGAGGACCAGAGTGGAGAGTGGGAGCTTTTCATACCCCCTGAATTTGCAGGCATTTGAAATTGAGGCCTTCCAAATCTTCCTTTATTTTCAATGAGGGGAAGAAAGATCCCTGGATGAAAACCATTTGGAGCTCAAGACTCAACGTTAAGAGCCCTGCGATGCCAGGAGTGACATGGCCCTTCCGCTGGGCTGCTGTGGATTAGCAGAGACACCTAGTGTTCTCCCATGGAGCTGGCTGGTAACTCAGTCTTCTTGACCAGGGGTTGGCTCCAGTCACCGAGCATCATCCCCTTTCAGATCTTCTCCCACTGTCCTCCTTTTCCAGCCTCTTGGAGACATGATCCTGTCCCCTCCCACATCCCATATGGAAGCCCTTGGAACATCTTCAGCTTTCGCATGACAGGTGTTGGTCAGCTAACATCCAAAAGGAAGATTAAGTAACTGATGCAAGGAAGTGACAGGCATCCCTTTGACAGCTCTGTGGTCTCTCTTAGCCTTCGAACAAGAACATTCCCTCTGCAGAGGTGGTGTTGCTATGGGTAACAGTACAGTCTTTGAGGTGAGAGAGACCTGAAACCTAGTCTACCATAGTTAACATTTCTCTTCATTTCTTATGAATGCCATAGTCTTTCCTGGCTCAGTGACTTTGCAAGTCCTGTTCCCTTTGCCTGGAAAGGTTTTTCTCTGGCTTTTTCCATGTCTGGCTCTGCAGCTTTCAGCTTCCAGTTGAAATGTTACATCCAGCAAGAGGCGTTCCCCATTCACCCAGTATAGAGGAACCCCTCTGCCCTCCTAAATGTTTTCCATCTTAGTACCCCCATACCTTTCCATTGCAGCAGCCCCAGTAAAGTGTAACCTTTTGGTTCATTTGATTTGTTACTCTTTTTTTTGCATAAGTTCCCTATTGAACTGCAGTTCCATGAAGACAGCGAGGTCACACTCTGTTGTTTCCACCGCTGTGGCCCCTGCAGGGCTTGGGAGAGAATGCCAGGTACACTCTTCAGAGGGCTGGATGACAGCAATCATGACTGCTGTCCACTAACCATGTGACCTTAGGAAGGTCACCTGACCTTTTTGAACCTTAATTTTCTCATATATAAAAGGTGAATGACTCACCTAGCTTATAGCTGGTAGAATGCACTGTCAATCTATTGCATCAATTCTCCAACTTTTCATACTTCAACTTTTTTGTGTGTGTGTGTGGTACTGGGGATTGAACCCAGGAGGCATTCTACCTCCAATCCACACCCCAGCCCTATTTTATTTATTTATTTTTATTATGAAATAGGATCTCACTAATTTGCTGAGAGTTTCATTACATTGCTGAGGCTGTCCTTCAACCTGCGATCCTCCTGTCTCGACCTCCCAAGTACTGGGATTACAGGCGTGCGCCACCACGCCTGGCTCACTTCAACTTTTTTTGAAATAAAGACCATCTTACAATTGGAGTCGTTGATGAAATAAAATAAGGTAACATCTCACTCTTACACAAGTCCTTACATAAGAAAAAGTCCTTTGGAAGACACGGTGAGGTGGCACGCTGTGTGCGCTATGAAAGGAACAAGTTAACGTCAATTCCCGTGCTTTCTGTTCTACAGTTTCCCCACTTCCTCCCTCTTACTTTCTGCCTGAAGATCGCCCCTACCCAACTCTCTTAGTTAATAAGCCTGTCTTTCTAAAAATTTTTTAAAAATCTATTTTTCTTTCAAAAGTCCCTTAGGGACTTAGAATAATGAAATATACTTAATTAAACTATGCAGAGCAATCCTGCTATCTAGGTGGCATTTTTTTTGTCCCACTTTCCTTGGTTATTCTGGGGATTACATTATTATGTAAGAACGAACATTCATAGATCACTTACTATGTCCTGGGCACCGAGTTAACTGCTTTACATGCATTATTTAACTCTCACAAACTCCCCCACTTTGAGTGGGGACCAGCATTATTTCCATTTTACTGATGACAAAAATAAGGTCCACGTATATTTAGTTACTGGCTCAAGGTCCCACAGCTATAAGTGGCAGAAAAATCTGGAATCTGATTCCAAAGCCTATGAATACATAAGCTTGAATCCTCCAAAGGCACAAATATAGGCTGAGCATAAATTATGCCCATCAAGGAGTTTTCCGTCTGGAATTAAAGGCCAAAGTGTCTTGCGTAAAGCAATCTTTTAAAATTCTTACCTATCCTATCCCTTCGTTAGTCAAATTATACTTTGTTAAGTGCAGTTGGTAACTTAGAGGGTATAATGTACCAACTAATTAGCATAATGCTACAGATGAGTTGCCAGAGACACGTCTCCATCACAGTTCTTTTGGTTGCAACAGATAGAAATCAGCTTCAATCAACATAAACCACTAAGTGAGTTTGGAGGTTGACATCTGAGAAGATGTCAGGGTTCAAGTGGACTTTAGGTGTAGTTTGATCACAGCTCTGGTTCATTCTCCATCCCAAACTTCTCTCAGTTCTGCTTCATGTGTAAGTCTCCATGTATCCTCACTCTGGTTTCTTCTAAGGTAGAAAAAATGGCAGCAGAAATTCTAGGTGATACACTTGCACGCCTGTCACATGTCAAATAGCCCTGAACTTCTATTAGACCAACCACAGATCACGTGTCCATTCCTGAACCAATCACTGAAATGAGACAGATGGCACTGTTTTGATTGGCTGTAGCCAAATAGGACCCACACACTCAGGCCTGCATAATGGGGAGGGGAGGCATGGAATCTGTGAGAGAAAGTTCATTGCGCTCTCCACCAAGAAGAGCTCATTTCTAACGGGAGATGACATGTCACAGGGATAAGAAGCAGCAAATGAGGCTCCAGGTACAGCCTGTGCAAGCCCAGGAGGCACTACAGTCTTCAACCTTATCCACTTCTCAATCTCTCCAATGGCTTCCCATAACACATGAACCAAAACTGCAAACCCTCACCATTACCTCTGAACTCAGCCTACAGAACTCGGCCTGCTTCTCCAAATGCCTGTACCACTTACTCATTCTGTCTCTGCCAACGGACTCTTGCCATTCTTCAAACTCTCCAAGCAATTTCCAAGTTCCAGGCCTTTGCAGTTACTGGTCCCCCATCCAGAACCCTCTCTCTTCAGATGGTCACGTTACTTTACTATTCACTTCATTCAGACATCTGCCAAAAGTTCACCTTCCCAACCATACCATGTAAAATAACCCTCTTCCTTCTCCCTCTCCTTACCCTGCCCTGCTTTTCTCCCCATCCCTTATCACTACCAACCCTCCACTGTGTGTAGACCTTTATTTTCAGTCTTCTCACTAGAAGAGGGGCTTTAAGCAGGTACCCTGGTCTGTTGTACACATCGCTGTATTCATATGCTCTTACCCATACTAAATGCCCAATTGCTGAGCATTGAATACATGACAGGTGTGTTGGTCAGCTTTTTGTTGGTGGACTAAATACTGAATAATAACTTAAAGGAGGAAAGGTTCATTTCAGCTCACAGCTGTAGAGGTCTCAGTCCATGGTCAGCTGGCTTCAGGACTTGTGGTGAGGGAGAGTGTCATGGAGCAAGGGTATGGTGGAGCAAAGGTGGAGACCAGAAAGCAGAGACAGAGAGGAAGGGGACATGGGCAAGATATAGTCCCCAAGGGAATGTCCCCAAGTACTCACTCCCTCCAACAAGGCTCCACCACTTGCCAATACCCAGTTCAGCTGTGAACGCCTCAGTGGACTGATCCATCGATGATATCAGAGACTGTGTGATCCAATCACTTCCAAAGAGCCTCACCTCTGAACATCGCTGCATTGGGGACTGAGCCTCCAACACATGAGTCTTTGAGGCATACTTCATATCCAAATCATAACAAAGGGCAAGAGAATGAAAACAGGTGCACGCATGGCTGACGGAATGCACAAATGAATGAATGAATTAATTAATTAATTAATTAATGGAGTCCCAGGCAATCAGTAGATGAATATGAGTAATGATGCTGGGGGTTGTTTTTATTGTTTTGTTTCCACCGAATTGGCTGGAGACAAACACGTTCTCCCAGTCCTGCACTCAGAACTCTATGTCTATTTAAGAGATGCTCTTACTGTTTTGAAAGCTGAAGATTTATTAAATTTGTGATAAAGTTTAAACTCAAGTAAATGGCTGAGAATCATGATGGCTGCCCCCACCACTCTATCTCCTATACCGAATGGAAATTACTTACCAGCAGTTTGTCCTCCCTACATAAACTGTATGTGAATAGAACACTTTAAATATCAAGGCAGACAACCCCATTAGGACCTGGCTTACACCCAGAATCAAAATTATATCTTGGCTTCCTTCTTCTCTTCTCTTCTCTTCTCTTCTCTTCTCTTCTCTTCTCTTCTCTTCTTTCCCCTTCCCCCTCCCTCCCTTCTTTCCTTCCTTCCTTCTTTCCTTACTTTTTCTTGGTACTGGGAATTGATCCCAGGGGCATTCTATCTCCAAGCCCTTTTTACTTTCTTATTTTGAAACATGGTCCTGCTATGTTGCTGAGGCTATCCTCGAACCTGTGATCCTTCTGTCTCAGCCTCCCAAGTACTGGGATTACAGGCATGTGCCATCATGCCCAGCTTCCCTCTTCCTTTTTATTCTTCATTTCCTTTAATCTGCATAGTCAGAATAATTTTGATTCCGTTGTTGATGTTTTTGCTCAATTCTTGGTAGAGTAAAAATTTATCAGTCCTCCTCTGAGTTCACAAAGTCTCAAGGGACTCATCCTAATTACAGAATGTAAAGGGAGTTGATCGCTCTGCAATTGAGTTTGTGACTATTCTCATAAAAATTCTCCCAAGAAAAGGCAGCAACTCCCCTTTGTTTTATTCTTTATAAGGCCAAGCATAGATCCTCATGATAACGCCAAAAATAATCATTGCTGTTGATGGTGAGAATATTAACAGTTCCAGAAAGGTTTTGTAGTTTTTAAAACAAATTCCCATCAATCATACTGCTATGATAAATTAACTCAAGATAAGCAAGTGAATCCTGCTCACAAGGGGGGATATTTGTATGGGATTTATGACACTGAAAAACCTCCTAGGGTCTGATGAAAATGTGCCTAGAGTTTTGTCTTTCCTCTAAGGAGCCAGAGAATCAGAGGATCGGGTGATACTGTCTGAGCTTTCATCTTGATCTTGATTCTACTGTGAAGTGACCCTGGGAAAGTCATTTCTCTCTCTTGGATTTTTTTTTCTTATGTGACAATGGGAATCATAATACAACCTCTTTCATGGAGTTGTGAGAATAAAATAAGAAGGTGCAGGTAAAAAACCTTCACATAGCACCTGCATCAGAACAAGTGCGGTGTTAGCGATGATCATTATTTGCTCGTTGAACACATAATTGTTCAGTGTCTACACTCCGCTTGGCACTGCTGTACCAAGCAACGATAAAATGGGCAAGGTCCCTGAAATTAATCTTCATCACCATCATCTTCACATTTTATAAATCAAAAAGTATGTAGAAGGAAGGAGGATTGGTATGGTGGGATTAACACACCCAGCTGCTGGAGAGAAAAAAAAAATTGGGCCCTTATCATGTCTTTGCCATTAACTAGACAGTGAAGAATCAACCCTGTCTATTTTGGGCCTCAATTTCTTCATCTATAAATACGGCATAGAGAAGTAATTTACAATCTTGATTTTGTAAAACCAGTTGGAAATAACTTATAACTAATAATATGCTTTATGAAGTTGACCCAAATGTTATGAATTTTTTTTAAAAAAATATAAATCATAACTTGGCTATTGTGAATCAGGCTTCCATAAACATGGGTATGCATGTATCATTATAGTACTTACACTTTAATTCTTTTGGAAAAACACCTAGGAGTGGTATAGCTGGGTCATATGGTCTTCCTAGTCTTTTGAAGAGCCTCCATTCTGATCTCCATAGTGGAACACTGATTTACAATCCCACCAACCAACCTAGTGCTCCTAGGTGTCCATCAACAGATGAATGGATAAAGAAAAATGTGGAGTTTTACTTCTCCATAAAGCAGAACAAAATTATGTCATTTGCGGGAAAATGGGTAGAACTGGAGAACGTTATGCTATGTGAGATCTGACACAGAAAATCAAAGACCACATGTTTTCTCTCCTATGTGGAGCTAGAGAAGAAAAATAAAGGAAAGAAAAGGGGATGCATGTGAAGGAAACAGACCAAATGACACCACGCGCGTATATGAATGCATCACTGTGAATTTCACTATTACATAGAGTTATAAATGCAACAATAAACTTTTCAAAAAAAATAAGTAAGAGTGTCATTGAAATCTGATGGTTTCTTAAATGGGGGGAAAAAAGGAGATGGAATTACCACTGACACCCTGGACCCAGTGTTGATATTGCACAAGCATCCAGAAGCTTCCATATGTACACAGACAAAAGTCATGTAAGATTATAGGCCTTCGTGACGTAACATCCCTTCCTGCTCTTACATCTTGCAACTCAGTTCCAGATTCTGGTATCCAATACTATCAATATCCACATAAGAAACCTGAGACCCAGAAAAGTTAGGAACCTTAACAAAGACTCCAGCCAGATACAGGAACAAGTCTGGATTAAAACCCAATGTCCTAAATCTTAGTTTGGGTACTATTTCCCCCATTATGTAAAAACTCTGAGGAGGGCAAGGAATGTGGTTTGCCTGAGGATTACACCCACATCCATCTGGACCCAATTTCCTATTATTTTTACCAGGAAATACATTCTTCATGCCCTCACACCCACAAACCTCTATGCGGACACCGATTCGTGACTTTCTGGAGTAACAACTAACCAAGCAAAGAGACAGATGCTTCCATGATGTGGTACCTCAAAGTTGTGCCCCACCTGAGTGAATAATGGCTCCTCAAAGAGACTTGGATTTCTGCCAAAGGATAATTTGAATAAAGATTTTTTTTTAATTTCTTCTTTGCCTTGTAAGTTATTCAGAAGTGTTTTAGGTAATGTACAAATATCTGGGGACTTTGCAGAGGTCTTTCTGTTATTGAATTCTAATGTAGTTATTGAACACTTTGTGTGACTGAATCCTTTCAAATGTATTCGGACTTATATTATGGTATAGAATATAATATAGCCTTATAAACGTCCCAGGTGCATTTGAAGAAAATGTGTATTTTCTTGCTGAGTGGAGTGTTCTATTATTCCAACTGTACATGAAGTCAACTCAGTTGTGATGTTGAGATCATCTGTACTCTTGCTAATTTTCTATATTCTTGTTCCATAAAGTGTTAAAAGTACTGAAATCTCCAACTATCATTGTCGATTTTTAAATTTCTTCTTGCAGTTCTATCCATTTTTTGTTTCATTATTTTGAAACTCTGGTATTAGATGCATAAATATTTAGGCTGATAAGCCTTCTTGATAAGTTGACTCATTTATCATTATGAAATGGCATTCTTTATCACTGAAAATACTTCATGATCTAACATTTACCTAGTCTGTCATTAATATAGCTAGTCCATTTTTAAAATTAGTACTATCTTTTCCATATTTAAACATTCAAGATATTGATGCCCTTATATTTAAGGTGGGTTTCTTGTGTGAAGCTTATAATTAGGTGCTGCTTAATTATTCAATTTGATGGTCTCTGCCTTTTAACTGAAGGGTTTATGCCATTTATATTTAATGTGTTTAATGGTAGAGTTGGCTTCAAATGTATCCTCTTGATTTTTCTTTTTCCTTTTCACCACCTTCCTTTGGATTAGTTGAATACATTTTTATGATTCCTTTTTATCTCTTTTGTGGTAAACTAGATAGAGTCATGCTTAAATTTGTAGTGATTTCTTTAGGGTTTATTATTTTAAACCTATCAGTTATTTTCAAATGATGTTATGCCACTTCATGAATAGTATAAAAAAGTTCAAACAGTATACTTCCATTTCTCTGCTCCCAACTCTGTGCTGTTGTTGCCATATATTTTACTTTTGCTAAGTTGTCTCTTGTAGTATTGTTAGTATTTTTGTTTTAAAAATCATTTATCGTTTAAAGTGATATAATTCGTTAAAAATCCCTATATACTTACCAGGGAGTTTTCATTTCAGAAGCTTTTTATTCTGTTGGCATTGATCCATATTTCTGTTTTATATTACTTTCCTTTTCCCTGAAAGACTTCCTTAATGTGGCGTATAATGTGGCTCTGCTGTGATTAATTCTTCCCATTATTCTATATGTGAAAAATATTTATTTTATTTTCACTTTGGAAAGGTATTTTCACTGTTTAAAGAATTCCAGGTTGACATTTTTGTTTTTATTTCTGTACTTCAAAGTCTCCATTTTCTTTTAACTTTCATTGTTTCTCATGAGAAATCTGTTGTCATCTCTTTGTTTCTGAACACAATGTGTCTTTTTCCTCCTAGCAGTTTTTAACTTTTTAACTCAGATATATATTCTATTACCTATCTATCTATCTATCATCTATGTCTCTGTGTGTGTGTGTGCGTGCGTGCGCGCACGTGCGCCTGTTTTACTGGGGATTAAAACCAGCTTCATTCTACCTCTTTTTTATGGTTTCATTTTATTTTATTGTTTAATTCTATCAGACCTTTATTACTGTTTTATTTTTAATCAGGGTCCTGGTAAGTTATCACACATTGGACTCAATCCTATGATCCTCCTATCTCAGCCTCCTTAGTACTGATATTTTAGATGTGTATCAACATGCCCAGCTCAGATATATTTTTTAACTGCTATAACTTTAAGACTTATTTTAAGGAATTTCATTATGTCATGCCTTCATGTTTCTCATTCTCAAAATTCATTAAGTTTCTTGAAATGCAGACTTATAGTTTTTATCAAATTTGGAAAATTTCCTGCCCATTATTTTTTCAAATATTCTTCCTGCCTTCCTGTACTTTAGGGACTCAGATTATACATATATTAAGACCCTCCATCATGTTATTTTCCTTTTTAAATTGTATTTTCTCGGCCAGGTGTGGTGGCATATGCCTGTAATCCAAGTACTTGGGAGGCTGAGACAGTAAGATCTCAGTTTGGAGAAGAGCCTCAGCAACATAGTAAGACTCTCAGCAACCTAGCAAGACCCTGCTTCAAAAAAAAAAAAAAAACTAAAAAGGGGGCTGAGAGTGTAGTTCAGTGGTAGAATGCCCCTGGATTCAATCTCCAGTACCACACACACACACACACACACACACACACACAAAAAAAAAAAATTGTATTTTCTCTATTAGTTTCATTTTGAGTAATTTCAATTGCTCTGTCTTCACATTCTCTAATCTTTTCTTCTTTGGTATCAAATTGGCCATCAATCGCACTGTAGTTACCATATCTAGAAGTTTGATCTGAGTCTTTTAAAAATATTTTCTATATACCTACTTAAATTTCTAAAACTACAAAATTGACAGTTATAGTAACTTGCTGTAGTAATATTCTCACCTGCTAATTCTAACATTTATGACAGTCTGGATGGGTTATGATGTGATTATTCTTTTTTCATTATGAGTTGAATTTCCCTGCTACTTTGCATGACTGGTAACGTTTGATTGAATGCAAGAAATTATAAATTTCTCTTGTTGGCTGTGATATTTTTGTATTTCTATGAATATCTTTGAACTCTGAGTGTGATTAAGTTACTTGGAAACTCTTCAATATTTTCAGATCTTGCTCTTGAGATTTTTTTTTTTTTTTTGGCGGTACCAGGGATTGAACCCAGGGGCATTCTACCTCTGGGATACACCTCCATCCCTATTTTTTTTTATTGTTTATTTTGAAACAGGGTGTCACTAAGTTACAGAGGGCCCAAGTAGCTAAGGCTGGCCATGAACCCAGATCCTCCGGTCTCAGCCTCCCAAGAACAGGGATTACAAGCGTGCGCCACCACGCCCGGCTGCTCTTGAGGTTAAGGCAGGATGAGAGTAGCACTTGGTCTGCAAGTAACTGTTTCTCCATTATGGAGACAACTTTTTCTATGCTCGGGCCAAAACTCATGCGTAATGGAGTTTTCCAGTATGGCTAGTGGGAAAGAGACACCCTTTCTGGCCCCATGTGAGTACTGGGTAATGCTACTTCTAATCTTTGGGGTTTTGTCTTTCCTTGGCCCTTGGTAGTTTCCTCACTCTCGTGTAACAGTCTATACTCATCTCATTGCACAAGGGGACCTTAGGCAGATCTCCAGGGTTCTCTGTGCTGTTTTTCTCAGGTACTATTCATGAACTCCTGGTGCCTTTGTATCTCTCTATTCATCACTTTCTCTCCAACTCAGAGAGTCTTCCAGGCTCTTCCTATGTCCCCCATCCTTATGTTGCAGCCTGGACACTCTGCAGGCAGTGAGGTGGGACACTAAATAAATGCAACTAGCCTATTTCCTAACGTCTCTGTCCAAGAACCAGTGTCTTAAAAATAACCATTTCAGCTAGCCTGTAACCCCAGTACTTGGGAGGCTGAGACAGGAAGATCATACATTCAAGGCCAGTCTGGGCCGTTTAATGAGACCCTATCTCATAATAAAAACTAGAAAGGGTTGCAGGTGTAGCTCAGTAGTAGAGCACCCCTGAGTTCAACCCCCAGTATCACAAAAAAATCCTATTTTTGTCCATTTTTGTTTTCTTCAGTCCATTGGGTATATACAGTCCATGATACTGATTCCACCTGGGTAAGAAGAGTAAGTCAACAAGATGAGATTTAACCAAGGTAAACAAGACCATTAAATCTGCCAAACATACCCTAGCAGGTACAATTTATAAACCCCAAAGTGATTTTTACAGCAAATATTGAAAACCCCAGTAGCATGAAGAAGACAAAGCAGGTTAGAACTATATAGTTTTACAGGTTAAATGACTTGTCATTTTCAGCAACGACTCCTAAGTAGCACGGGTCCCCTCAGATGCCATTGTTTGCCATCCATTTGACAAACTTTGTGATGTTGCAGAAAAGCTGGACTCCCACCCCAGTGTCCACTGGAACAAATATTTCCTTCCACCTTTAAAAGAATATCTACAAATTAATTCAATATGATGAGCAGGGACTTTCCTTGGATAATTTAGTAAGTTCTTGCCTTTGGGTAAGTGGTGCTAGGCACCAAAGACTTGAATTCTCATTTGTAAATTGAATCAAGAAGGTTAATGACCTACAGCTACATAAAATGACCACTGAGTCCCCAGGGACTATGCCCCAGAAACTCCCAGCTAGAACTTCAAATGCCAGTTTCATTTTGTTTTGTTTTGAGAAGATGAGCATAACAGATCAGAGCTCCCTCTCCAGTCTCAGGGAGACTCTAATCACAGGAAACTATAGACCAGCAGTTCTCTGTGTGATTTCACCAGCAACTTTAAGTAAGAACATTTGCCAGTGATGCTGTTGGCATGTAAGATAAGAGAGACCTATGTTGTGCACAGGCCCATTTGTACTAACCCAGGTATAAAGTTCCCTGGAGGTCAGATATCAAAACCTCCTATCATCACTCATTCTAATATCTTCCTGTCTTAACTGCCATCCATGCTTATTTTAATGATGGAAAACAATTATGGTGATGATAGAAGTAATAAAATAAACAGAAGACATTTGTGATAAAATACTTAAAAGAAGCCGTGGAGGTAATATGAATGAGTGATGTGGCCCAGGTGGGGACTAAGGGTACACTGGGTAGCCCCTTCTCAACCTAAAGGTAATGGCCCCTTCCAACTTCCAGTTGACCCTCACCAGGCAGCCATATGAAATCATTATCATCAACTCTTTGTACTTTTCAAAATAAACTGGAAATGTAAGTTTTTGTGAAATCTTGCAATTTTTAATAATTGGGGCTTACATGACTTACATGATACAGGTTGACTTTCAGCCTTTGAGAGTATTTAGTGGGACTTATAACAAACCAAACTAGGTTTGAATTCTGGCTCCATTTTTTTATTAACTGTGTGGATTTTGTCAAGTTATGTAATTTCTCTGTTCCTCAGTTTCCTCATCTGTAATATGAGTAATTATGATTGACCTCCAGGTAGTCTATGCAGTATTCATCCAACTCATCCTCATTCTTAACGGAGCTATTTTGTTGTGAATCCATGCCCGCATAGGAATCTATGGGCCTTGGGGGAAGTTTACACCATTCCCATCTCCAGGAGTAGTTCTGATTTGGTTTAACCTTCTCTTTGCCTGCTCAGTGACGAGATCAGGAGCCCAGAACTAAGCCAGTCAGTACAGGGTACTTCCAAAATGACTATAGTTGGCCCAGAGATGGGCAGATCACTAAATCTGTCCATGAACAAATAAGTCATCCCAGGTATTGCTGATAGAAAACTTAAGGTAATGAGGAAGCCAGTTTGAGAACAGAGATAACACTCCCCAAAGAGCAGAATCAGGAGATCATAAGAAAAAAAAAATAGATCAGAACCTTGATCATATTGCACCTGAAGTCTATACCACCTCTGGAATTTCTATAATGTGAAATTAATTCAACCACATAACTCTGAATTAAGGTGATTGTTACCTGAAAGCAAAATATCCAAATTCACACCTAAAGACTAAAAATGATGTATTGAAACTCACTGGTAAATAGTCAAGACATGGTAGGTCATATCATTAGAGTACATCCACCTTTATACTGCATCATATTTTAAAATATATGTGCTTCCATAATGTAACCTATGAAATGAAGTGTCTCTGTCTCCCCACATACAATGATGCACTAATTATATTAAAAAGAGGACTTACTAATTCCTCTTATTAATAGTGATGGAAATGAGAGGGAAATGGGTACATGTCTCAGCAGAACTGCTCTCTATCAGGTGGGGACTGAGCAGTGTGTGTTTATTCCTTGGTTTTGGCCATGGCTTGACCAAATGAAGCAAATCCTCAGGAAATTGGCTGTGGTGATTTGGACAATACAGCAGACATCGGCAGATC
The DNA here is from genome assembly GCA_004027185.1 of Glis glis. NCBI lineage: Eukaryota > Metazoa > Chordata > Mammalia > Rodentia > Gliridae > Glis > Glis glis. The sequence goes on along the minus strand of PVJS01001372.1, from coordinate 25,856 downwards.
TGCCAGTTCATTCACCAAACTTAGGGGCCCGTGTACAAATGTGGCCAGTCTCCTGTGCCCACGCAGAACGCAGCTAGCACCACCAAGCTGGACAGCGACTCCTCCATCCCTGGGATCCAGTCCAGGCTTTGAGTCACCGGGAGCCTGGATCAGGGCTCAGTTGCACCTGCAGCCGCATGAAAGCAAGAGGAGAAGGGAAGCAGAGAAGCCAGGGGACGAAGGCAGAGAACAGGGAAAGAGACCTGTTCCAACACCCTAGCTCCCACCTGGAAGGGACAACAAGGAGAGCTTCTGTGCTACACCTGGGGAGCTGCACAGACAGACACTCTGCTAGGAAAACCAACCAAGGGCAACTTGTAGATGAGCCTGCCCTGAGCACCAGCCTGTCCACACCTGACACAGGCTCCCACCTGCCCCCAATAGAAAGGACTGTTAACTTAGCCATTTTGCAGGACGTCAAATGTTGCCCGAATCACATCCAGAATAAAACAAAGGCAAAGGTTGTTCCCTGCCTGAACTCTCGCCCCTCATCTCTCCAGATCTGAAGCTCCATCACCTCCTGGTCCTTCCAGTCCAAAGCGTGTCTCGCCATCTGTGCCCTGGCTCAGGATGGTACCAAATTCCTGGGACTCAAGGGATTTGCTGATGGGGTGATTCGCCTGGTATTTCATCACTTAAAAAATTTTGCTTTCGCCATGTATTGATTAAAACTGCTGGTATGATTATTTAACTCTGTTAGGTGGCACTAAATCCAAAAAAGATTAGCAATAGCCACAGAAGCTACATCTTTGAAAGGTTCCTAGTACCTATCATGATGTCCAGCTCAAAACTATACAGACATCCACCAGCCTCCACACACACACACACACCCAAAAAAACAAATTTGAGCATCAACAGTCTCCAGGAGGAGAAAGGCAGCCAGAGTCCACAACCCAGGTCTTTCTCTCCCACATTCTCCTTCCTACTGGGGACCATTAGCAATGGATGCTGAAGCTCCCCATGATTGGAACCCGGATCCTCCTCTGATTCTACATTCTCGCCTAGGACCTCTCACCCAATCTTGGGGCCTTACCTGCCATCAGTAATCTCAAACCCTGTGCATTGTATTTTCAGTCTGAGCTCAGAGCCTTCTCTAATTGCCTCCTTGAAATTTCTACTCGGAGTTCTCAAAAGTATGGCCAATTTAACATGTCAGAAATTAGACGTTACTTCAGACTCCCTGCCCCACTAAGTTTCTTCCCCAGTAAAAGGCACCACTCTCTGCTCAGCTGTACAAGTGAAAAATTATTGATTGCGTCTTTTTTTATTACTTCATATTCATCCATCAAGTCTTGCTAATTTGTCACCCCAAAATAGACATTAAGCACATTGCTTCTCCCTGAATCCATGGCCATTGCTCTAACCCAAGTCACCATCTTCTGTCTCCAGGATTTATGCCATGGTCTTTGTAATGGTTTCAATGTAGAATGCCCCCCTAGCCCTCACGGAATCAAGGTATCAATGTTAGATTATACAAGGACCTTTCCTCCCCCTTCTCTCTCTCTCTCTATCTCTCTCTCTCTCTCTCTCTCTCTCTCTCAATCAAGGTATCAATGTTGGATTATACAAGGACCTTTCCTCCCCCTTTTCTCTCTTTCTCTCTCTCTCTCTCTCGAAATCAAGGTATCAATGTTGGATTATACAAGGACCTTTCCTCCCCCTTTTCTCTCTTTCTCTCTCTCTCTCTCTCTCTCTCTCTCTCTCTCTCTCCATGCTTCCCACTGCTGCCATGCCCTGAGCTCTGCAGACAACTCCAAAAACTGACCAAATAAATTTTCCTTCCTCTAAGTGGTGGGGTCAGTCTTTGGGGATTATAGCAGTGAGAATGTTGACCTAGCTGGTCTCTGTGTTTACAAATTAAGACCTCCCACCCCCAACAGGCACTCCATCAGCAGCCACCAGGGTCGTATAGTTGCTGCTTTCATTAGCCTTATCTTTTCCCAGAAGTAAGTTGCAGCAAATAATTGGTATGTATTACCAAATTACCAGGCTTCAAAATGAAACCTTCTGTAGCGTTCAATCCTGGAGGAAACAGATCAATATGTCTTTATACTAGGCATGCTGGTTCCAAAATCCAAAGACTTACATCGGGTCTAAGGCAAAATTTGAGCCATATTTGTGCTTTATGCGTGAACCCCAAACAACCCAAACTACCTTTCCCTCAAGGTAACATCACAGCCAACTTCTGGTCCTTCCAAGTTGCTAGCATTGAGTTTCCACCATTTGTCGAGCTATTCATTGGATGCCAACTGGAAATGATTGACTTGCACTGCAGGGTTGGCATACGGTGCTTTTGACTTGCAGCCAAGAAACTGGAGGCTGTGTTCCAGGAAAGATGGTACAAACAGAGATGATGCTGGAGAGAGGCTGCTGACTAAGCTCTCGGGATGGGTCCCCAGAGGCTCAACACACCTCTCTTGGGCCCATCGGGACACATGAGGAGGTCAGATCAAGCTGTGTATCTGGTCCAGGGAAGGAGGAGAATTAACACCTGCAGAGTGTCAACTACATTCTAGGTGCTTGGCTAAGTGTTTCCTATGAATTCAGTTGTCACCAGAATCCCACACAGTTGGATTTTCTCTGTTTACAGTCGAGGAAATGGAGGCTCAACAAAGTCAAACAACTTGCCCAGGATAAAGGAGATAAGCAGAGGGTTTGAGCACAGCACTGTTTAAATCCACATTCTGCAAAGTCAAAGATCCTCACGGAGCGTGCTTTGCTCTCAATCTGGCACATGCCCCCAGATTCTCTTGCTATCCATCTCTTGCTGATTTTCTTTGCAGCTCAGCCTCCTCCCCGAGTCCCAGGTCCCAAGCAGATTCTCAGCACAAGCTCACAGGATGACCTGGTCTCTAAGGTGCCTGATATCATTGACAGAATGTTTGTGGAGCATATGGTGATCCCACAGATAAATATTTGCAAAGAATTATCACATTCACCCAGGGAAGCTTAACTAAGGTCAAGCTCGGAGAATTCGGGGAGCAGGCTCTTTTGTTGGCATTAAAAAAGAAACTGACAGTGATAATTCTGATTATCAAATAAAAATATGCCAACCAGATTTAGTGCAGTCTCTTAGTGGGTCATTAAACTTTTCCTATGGTTATTTTAGAAACAAAGATTGAAAAAAACTATCAATTAAACTCTTTCTCACTTATACATTTTCCTTTTATTTCCTTTCCTGTCAGGATCATTTACAATACTGTTGCTTCTTCTTCTTCTTCAGGCAGAAGTCGACTTCATCAATCAAGAAGTTAATGCAAAGCACAGAGTGGTCAAACCAGGTATCATCAATTAAGCCAAATGACATCCCTTTGATACTCACCATGACTCCACCAGGAGGAAACTTTTTCCCACTCGTCTGTGCTATAGATATGCTTGATCACTTCTACTTGACTTTCAATGAAGAAACTTCTCGGTGCCTTACCCCCCACCACTAAAATGGAAGTCATGGCACGTAAGTCATAATTCAGTGGTTAAAAAACAAAACAAAAGCAAAACACACTTCCATTTCTCTCTTCCCTACTTACTCTATAGAAGTGTATAGCTGGTAGAAATTAAAGTGACAATGACGACGACAATGATGATGATAAAGCGGTGCTAATGATTTGTCAGCTATTCGTGGAATGCCTACTACATGCCAGGCACCAAGCTATTTTATGTATGTACTTTGATTTAATTCTGCTACCATAAAAAAGATGGCTGCTCTCTGTATCTCTGTCTCTTCTCTCTGTCTCTCTCTGTCTCTCTCTCACACACACACATGCTTTAGGAAAACCCAGGATTCAGAGTGGTTAGTACCTCACACTGGGTAAGTCTGTGGTGAACTCGGTCAGGCCTGTCCTACCATGCAGCTATGAGCGTTTCTCCCTGCCATACTGTCCCTCTTCCCCAACCATGTTCCTCCCAAGGTAATCCTTTGGCAAGGCAAGAGGGTTTAGATCTGAGAAACATCTACTGTCTCCCTTCTATAACTTCTTTCTCAGTAAGTATAAAATGTGTCCCCTGTAATGTGGAAGAGGAGATATACATACACATGCATGTATACATGCACACAAACACGTGTGTACACGATCACATGTATGTGTGGGTATGCACATAAACACGTGTACCCACAACCACGCATGTACACACACGCCACCCACAGCGCACAGTTGGTGTTCCACATCCCATAAAACCACAGTCCTGCAATGTGATACGAAGTTCATCGAGGTCTATAGGTATGAACCAACAGACAACATGGTATTAATGGCTAGAGATACAAGCACTGATGGAAAGAATAAAAGGTACCGAAAAGAAGCCTGGAAAATATTCAGAGCATCGAGTCCCCTGGATCCTGCTCCTCTTCTCGAGGCCTGCGCTCACCGTAAGGACACTTTTCTTCCTCCTCTTATACCTGCCCTGGTGTGCTGGGCTCCTCTACCTGATGTCCCATTGCCCATGCCGCTTGGAGAAGACAAGAGACAAATGGCAGCCCTGCTTGGCCCAGTGTTTGTGTGGTGGCCTTTCTGTGACTGTGTACCTCTGGATAACAGATAGCAGCATTCTGCGGGCACTAAACTTTTTTTTTTGTAGCATGAACAAATATTGTGGGTTGTGGCTCACAGATACACTCCATCCCAATTTTATATCTGCAAGTTTCATCAACACAGGTTCAGTATCCCTTCTCTGAAATGCTTGGGACCAAAAGGATTCCAGATTTCAGGTCTTCTTTCAATTTGGGAAAATGTTTATAGACATAATGAGATGTCTTGGGGATGGGACCCATGTCTGAATGCAGAATTCATGTTTTTCTCGTACATATAGTTTCAAGGTAATTTTATACAATCTTGATAGTGCACCTGCATTCTGACTGTGGGACGAGGTCAGGAATGGAATTTTCCATTTATGACATGATGTCAGCACTTGAAAGGTTTGGATTTGGGGGCATCTTGAAGGGATGCTCAACCTGTATCAGTAACCATTTATAGACTATTTCTCTGTGTGCCAGGCACTGATCTAAGGAGGCCCTTGCTTTTCTTATCCCCATATTACACCTGAGGGAGCAGACGTGGAGGAGTTGAGAGACTCATCCAAAGTCTTAGATCTGCAAATGCGTAGGTCAGAAACTGGAACCCAGGCGGCTCGGCCCCAGTGCTATTACTCTTGATGGTGAAGCCACGCTGCCTCCCAGGGGGCTCCGTCCACTACTGAACACTGCAGCTCCTTGGGTCAGAACTGGATGGACAGCCAAGGCTCTGCACCAGCAAAGCAGGTCATGGCTTACCTCCACAGTCCTGGGAGTGGATGAGCTCTGTGTGTGGTGAAGGGACAGATGTTTAATAACTTCCCAGTTGCAAGGAGGAGGTTACATAACACGGCTGAGCTATTTTTGAACTTTGGAAAATGCTGACTGCTCTTTTCAAAGTGTCTCCTGAAAAACCAGGAATATTAAACCTAAAGAAAAATTTCCCCCTTTCCCCTACTTTTTTTTCTTTTTGACATCGGTCCATGGTAAGAATAGGAGGAACACACCATCGCTGGCCAGCAGCCCCCTTGTACCACACCCAGCACCGGGAGCAATGAAGGAGGCATCACTACAATCTCCTAGCTGCACAGGCTCCACACCCAGTTATAATCAATGTCCTTGAGGGCCACCAGGCAACGCGTCCAATTAGCCCCAAGGTGTCATTCTCAACAAGTCGAGGCTGGACCCCCCCAGATGCCCTTGTCACTCACTGGGAGAGCATCAGGTGTGAATTCCTCTGAACCTCTTCTGAAACTATTTGCATCCTCTGGACTACAGAGGGGGAGTAGTGAGAGCTATTTGTTTAGCAGATGCTTTGCAATGTGAGACATTTTTTTTAATCCAGCTGAAAAATGTAATTCTTCAAAGTTTGAAGTGAGGAACATCTGATTCAAGAGTCCTGGGATCCTGCTGTACTGACTCATGGAGCCAACTCAGGCTACAGACACCTGTTCTCTGCCCTCAGCTGCCCAGACTGAAGTCCCCTTCCTATCACAACCCAAGTGTCCAGCAAAGGGGGTGACTGCACGAAAAATAGAGCAGTCACACAGTAAATAATGCAAGACGACTGAGACCAATACACTCGAAATATATTATCTTCATAGAGTGATCTTGAAAACACGAGGTGGAAATAAAGGAAATGTTGATACATTAGATACCGCTGGTGCACATCACAAAAGAACTATGGATCGGGTATATGGTGGCATACGCATCTTTTATCTAAAGTACAAAAACACGTGCATGGATTTGGATGTATACCAAACTCATGTACTATGCATCGAGAGAAGGGGAGAAAAGGAGGACCAGGGAGAGATGTGATCAGGACTTCTACATTGTCATTAAGGCTCTATTTCCTTTAAAATGTTGAAAAAATGTGAAATGTCAACCTTCATTCTCTGTGGTGAATATTAAGTTGTCTATTTTATCAGATTCTGTACTACTCTCTTTTTCAATTTTAAAAAAGAATTCTTGTTACCTGAGTTTGTCTTTAGACAAATTTCTCCTATCTTCATCAGACTATACTGTCTTTGAAGACAGAAATCCCCTCCCTCCCTCTCTCTCTCTCCCTCCCTTCCTTCTTTCTTGCACTGGAGGTTGAACCTGTGGCATTCTACCTCTAATCTACACCCAGCCCTATTTTTTTAAATAGGGTCTCATTAAGTTATTGAGGGGCCTCACTAAGTTGCTCAATCCTGTGATCCTCCTTTCTCAGACTCCCAAGTACTAGGATTACAGGTGTGTGCCACCACGCCCGGCTTAGAAGTTATATCTTAATTCATCTGTGTATTCCAGGGGCTAGCACGGGGTCTTCTGGATGGAAGGGATGATGGATGGAAGATTAAAAAATGCAGCGTTCTTAACATTTTTGAGCTGTGTCCACTGGGCTTTCTCTAGCTCCTAGTCAAGGGCAGCCTGGCAGGGTTCCACTCTTTCCTGGGGTGGGAGTCAAGAACACTGTTTTGCTTTGGGGAGGGGTGGCAAGGAGAGATTGCTTGTACCATCAGCCGACCTCACACCCTGGGTGAGCATCACCAGCCGTCCACAGATGGAGAGATATTTCACTGAACACCAAGCGATGGACAGCGACCTGCCACCCATGATGCATTGCTTCTCTGGAGCTGAATTGGCACTTACAAAATTGCTGCGTTCAAGGCATAACTCCTGGAAAAAGCACAACAGACTTTCGCCGCAGCAGCAGGATTTGTTTTTTCCTTAAAGAATGGAATCCAAGGTGGTCCCTGGAAAGGGCTCTAAATGCCTTGCCAAATATCCTTCTTGAGTTTCTTTACCTAGATATATTACATTTCAATTGTCCTACAATTGAGTTGTGTTTCTATGAAAATTATACATCCCTGAATATTCCAGCTGCAGGGCACATCTTCTTAAGGAAGAGTACGAATTCATTAGCCCAACCCTTGTCTCATCCTGGATTAGCTAAGTTCCTTCCTGATATTTGGACAATTATTTAGAATGCTCAAAGTGGTACTGTAGCAACAGGATCATTCAACAGGGGGAGAGAAGGGGAGGGAACTGTCAAAGGACTATGACTTCTCAGTTCAAGCGTTCGTGTTTCAGTTGTATATGAATTGTAAAGGATATTCTGTCTACTACACACGTACACACACAGACACACACACACACACACACACACACACACACACACACCTTAAGCCTCAGTTCACAGATAACATCTCAAAGGAAACCTTCCAGAGAAATTTTAGAATGACTGCTGGCATTCAACCAATATGGTCTGCTGACGGTAATTTCTGATGACCAAAACCTTCACTCAGAAAGTTTTAAAGTAATTACCAGGTGGTGGCACCATGCTAAACAACACTTCTCAGGCATCTCTTCTTTTAATACTCGTGACAACCCCCAGGCCACTGTTCCCCAAAGTGTGGCCCTTAGAACAGCAATGTCAACATCACCTTGGGACTTGCTAGAACTGGAATTTCTTGGGAATCACCCCAGATCTACAAACATGTTAGAAACTCTGAGCACGGGGTCCAGTAACCCATGTTTTAACAAGCTCTCCCAGAGATTCTGATGCTTGCTAACGTTTGAACATGAACCACCTCAAACGTAGGGAATATTATCATCACTTTGCAATAAACATCTAAGGCCCAGACAGGAATAACTGTCTGGGTTTCATAGAACATGGAGGAGACAGGATTTGAACCCAGACAAATCTAACTCCAGAGCCCAGTTCTTACTCACAGTGCCATACTGCTTATTATCTGAGGAACGAAGCAGGGATTAAATCAGGAAGCATTAGGCAGAAACATGCAAAGTGGGTGCCTGAGTAGTATTCTAAATCTCAATAACTGAGCCATAATGACGGGCCACAAAAAACAAAGGCACGTCCCAGAAACACAATATTTAACCCAAATGCCCACCATGATAGGAGTAAATAAATTATGATACTTCCAGATGATGAAATATAATTCAGATTTCAGAGTGATGTTTGCCAAGATTTCCAATGACCTACAAAAAAGTACTTAGACGATAAGAAGAGTAAAAATTCAGACATAAAGTCAGAGACTGCGAGCACCAGTGTGGGCAGTTTTCACAAAGCGTACCCTGTTGCTGCGGATGTGGGAAGCTAGGTGATTTCACAAACTGTTGGTGTGAATGTAAATTGGTACACTGACTTTGTAGCACAACGTGGCAACTGATACTTAAATTTAAAAATGCACATGCCTTATGACCCCAAAATCCCACTTCTTAGAATCAACCCTAGAAAAATGAAAACGATTGCACAAGTGCTAAAGGAAACAAGCGTGAGGATTATCTCTGCGGTTTAGCTTCTAATGGGAAAAAAATCTGGAAAAAGATCATAAATTGCTAACATTATGCAGATTGAACAAATAAATCATGATATATGATACATCTATATTTAAGAATGTGACGTGTGTGTTGCAAAGAAGTTAGATACACTTGAGATATAGTTATAGATAAGTTATAACTTATATATATGTTATATATGTTTATAGATAGACATATATATTTATAGATAAATTAGTTATAGATAAGCTATAACTTATATATATATTTTATATATATATATATATATGTTTATAGATAGATAGATAGGCCGATCCCAAGTGAGGGTTTCCAAAATATATTTTTGAAATTAAAACAAGTAAGTTGCAGGCAGGTGTGGTGGCTCACACCTGTAATCCCAGTACTTGGAGGCTGAGACAGGAGGATCACAGGTTCAAGGCCAGCCTCAGCAACTTAGCTAGACCCTCAGCAACATAGAGAAACCATGTTTCAAAATTTTAAAAAAAGATATTTTAAAGGGCTGGGGGTGGAGTTCAGAGGTAGAACATCCCTGGTTTCCATTTCTAGTAACACACACACACACACACACACACACACACACACACGCGCAATTAAGTTAGAGAAAACAATTAAAATATGATGATACTTATCTTAAAAGCAAACTGAGAAGAGAAGGGAGGAAAAGGGGAAAGGAGAGAAAATCAAACAAAATTAAAATCCCATCAGTACACACAGGACCATCTCTATTTTCAGTGTAAACAAAGAAACAAACAGTAACAGCAAGCAAACTCTGACCCCATTCGGGACACAAGACCAGAGCCCCCTCTTACTGGTGCAAAGTGTGCATGGGGACCTCCGGCTTCTCCGCCTGCCCGTAGCAGCTGGCCTTGGCCTCGGGGATGTAGGAGAACCTCTCTAGCATGGAGGATGCGGCAGTAGTCAGGATGCCGAGCCCGTCCCTCACTCTGGCCTCCAGGGTGTAGTCCCAGTCGTCATAGGAGACTGAAATGAGTCCTGATGGGAATTCTTTGGGGATGAGCTCCGTGTTCCCAGAGACCAAGCTGGGGACGATCCAGAAGAAGTCATACCCGGTGAGGCCGAGGGAGCGAGCCTCGCTGAGGATGAGGACGGCCTCGTCTTTGGAACAGTAGAGCAGGATGACGGAGGAGTGGATTTTCTTGAGCTGGACTTGCGTCTTCGCGTCCTCGAACGAGGTGTCCAGTGTGATCACGTTCTGCATGTCCCAGCCCACAAAGCTATTGTCCACTGTGGTCTTGATGAAGCTGATGAACTCCCTGTAGCCGGGAAAGATGGTGGTCACCAGGGAGAAGACGTGCCAGTCATAGTCCTGCATGATCTTCAGCATGACAGTGGCTTGCTGCTGGATGGATGCTCCAAACTGGAAGAAGGTAGACGTTGGATCCTGCCAACAGGTAAAGAGAAAACAGAATGGAGGATAAGGCAGAAGGCGACCATCCGTCTTAGAAATCAGGGAAAATAAAGTACACACCTATTCATTCAAGAGCACTCCTGAGCACCTCTCCCATGCCATGCTCTTGAACAGATCAAGAAAATACAGAGAGAAGTGAAAATACGTGCTCAGGAGCCTGGAGCCAGTACTCAGAAGGACATCTGTTATTTTTGCTCACCCATCATCTATTTCCTTCTAGTTCATCCTATTTCCCACCCTTTGAGTCCATATGGTTCCCACAGAACAACCTCTATCTGGCCCCCAGGCTCATGCTGGGAAAATGAGGCCAATGGAGACAAAACAGCATCAGGAAATAGGGACAGATTCCCAAAGACAGAGCTGAAGCCCCTGGAGTCTGCCATGCCTGAAGCCATTAACCCTGGGCCTCTTAGTTAGATGAGCCAGTAAGTTCCCATGCTCATGTAAGCCAACTGGAACTGGGTTTCTGTAACTTAAGCTTAATGCTCATGTGTAATACAGGGTGAACATCTACGTTCAGTCGACAAACATGTGTTGAGCACCTTCCCATGTGCCGACTCCACTTTAGACAGGGGCGATCATAGTACGTGATCTCATGGAAACGTGAGGCAGAGTGCTTTCCATGAGCTGGGGATGGAGAGAGGCCTGTGGGAATGAGGAAGGAGTGTTCAGGTGAGAAGCAGGGCAGTGAATGGGTGTGAGAGTCAAGGTGTCTTGATGTACATTTTGAGAGACCCTGAAACTGGAGGTAAAGGCGATGTGGCTCACGGAGCAGAGAAGATGGATTGATATTGAAGAGCTTGGCAGGAACCCCATCATGCCAGGCCTCAGGGGCTGAATCCAGAGGCACAGACTATTCTGAGCATAAGGGGCCATTGCTGAATGTGACCTGGTGACTTGTCTGGGGCTTCATTAGTTCTGATGTTCATAGCCACAGATCTATGAACATGAGACCAAAACCCCATTGAGAAAAGCAGGTGATGGTGTAGCTGTCTGCTTTATAAACCATCGTCAGACCCCCAGATGCATCAAATCCCCACCATGATCCCATGGAGTTGGTATTCTTGGCCAGGGAGGATGAGGCACCAATGGGCACCCAGCACATGAGCATGTGAACCGAGGTCCTGAGACTCCATGTCCAACTCGCTTTCCTCACTCACCCTGTGTGCGATCACTTACAATGTGGCATAAAGTATACACAGACACCACATGGTCAGCTAGCTGGCCTCATGCAAAAATGCCAACTAGACAGAAGATAAGCCTCTGTGTGATAGCAAAGAGGGATTTGACACATGCTGAGAATTCTCCAAGGGTACTCATCATGTGGCAGCCATGTTTTGATTTTTTGTATCTTGTATTTCTTGGGTGCATTTAATAGTGCCCCAATAGTATGACATATGGGGATTCCTGTGTGTGTGTGTGTGTGTGTGTGTGTGTGTGTGTGTGTGATGGGTGGATGATTCCATTCATGTCTCTCAGAACAATACATTGTAGCTGTGCATGTCAATTCCTTCGACAAGTCTCCATGGCTTTCCCTACAGACGCTCACTGCAAATTTTATCTGATTGGGCCAAAAGCTATCATTCTTGGAAATACTGCTCTTTTTTGAGATGCCTGGGTGTGAGTGCAGTGTGGCCTGAAGGCAGAGAGAAAGAATGGGAATGAATAAAAGCCTTCTGGGCTCCTTCCAACATTACAGTTCTATGAATTTTCCCTAATTAAATCAATTAAAATGGGTAACAGATTTAAAGACTTTGGATAATTATTTTTCCCTACAGTAGCTTTTGGAGAAATCCAATATTCTTGCATTGATTAATCACTTTAAATCACGTCTGGACAAGACTGAGAGCTCCTCAAAGGCAGAGCTTCTGTTGTCCTCATCTCTGTGTCCCCAGAATCTGGCAGAAGAGTCAGCCTGTGACACATTGACAAGAGAAGAACGGACGAGGGAATGCACGAGTGAGTGAGCGTGCCTGTGAAGCCTGAGAAGAAAGTCCTGGGCCTAAACAGAACACGAAAGGGGAGAATTCAGTCTCGGAGACTGTATATTGTATGGATCTTCACTGTCATATCCACAACTAAATGAAACAAAACGTTTATTTAACATCATCACCTATACCTACCTATCCCGAGAAACCACTCCTCTACCCAAAGCCAAAAATATATTTTAGTGTGGCCTTTACTGATATGGAGAGGAACAGAGAAAACCTGGAAGCCCCAGCAATTGTCCATAAAACCTCAATAAATACCAACAAAGGCAGCAACATAAAGAACCCACCAATAGGAGATGACAGAGAAGTGGTCTAAAGGCAGTTTCATTCATCAACTTCAGGCACTCCAGGTGCCTCTTGGGATGGGACCAACATGTTCCAAAGTTAATTACAAATGAAACAACAATTCCCATAGAACAGTCATGCCTCTGAGGAAGCCAACCACCAGAACTACCTTATGACTGGGAGAGTTAGTGGATTAGAATCCTCCTGGACAGAATACACAGTGTCTCTGTCAACTTTCTCACCACTGTAATCCAAAGCAACTGACCATACAACTTAGAAGAAGGAAGACTTATTTGTTCATAGGGTTTTGTTGTTGTTGTTATTGTTGTTGTTTTATTTTTAGATTCCAGAGTTCAGTCCATATGAGGCCAGATCTGCAGAGCTCAGGGCATGGCAGCGGGAAGCAGAGAGAGGGAGAGAGCAAGGCTCTGCTCTCACATCATGGAGGCCCGAAGCAGAGACAGCAAGCAAGCCAGGGGATTCAAAGACAAAAGCACAGTTCCTAAGGACACACCCCGAGAGACCCACCTTCTCCAGCCACAACCCATCTGCCTAGGTTACCACCCAGTAAACCTACTACAATGGATTTATCTACTGATGAAATTACAACCCTCATGACTTAATTATATCAGCTCTGAACATTAATACATGAGCTCTTCAGGGCACATTCTCTGTCTAACCATAAGATATGGGAAAAGGAGAAAGTTCTCAATAGGATACACACTGAAGTCACAGTTGGAACCCAACCAAAAAGGTCTTTGGGACAACCCACATGCACACACTTCCTCAGGATCACTGGACTGGAGGAGCAGTGGAAGTCATGCATGGCAGGTGTGGATGGAGTCTGGGGTCCTCCAAGACCATCCTCACTCCATATACTATGAGTTGGACACTACCGGTGTGTCCATGAGATGCTTCATGCACAGAGCAGAGCTGTAGGCAAATGCCATCTTATCCAGCTCTCCACCCATAGAGCAGGGCGTGGCTGTATTGCAAGTTTCATGAAGGAGAAAGATCATCCCAGGAACAGAAGTCCATTAGCCCAGAGCCAGCTTGGGACAGGCCACCTGGGAAAAAGAATGTGGGAAACCAGCCTGTGCCACTCCCTGCCCTGCAATACTTTAGACCAAGCTGAATGTCTCCCTGTGCCTGTCTTTCTCTAGGATGGATCACAGCATACCTCCCAGGCTCAGAATGCCCAGTCCCAATCTCAGTTGTACAGCCTTGGGGAAAACTCACTCTTTCCAAGCCTTAATGTCTTTAATTGTTGCTGTGACAATGACTATCACAGTCAGCTTGCAAAAGCCCTCGCTCTATGAGAGTTATGCTGCTCACCACTTTCTGGGGGCTGTTTCATCTAATGCCACCCTGGCCACTTTACTAAATTGGCACTGGTGTTAAGCCCCCTTTAAAAGGGAAGGAACAGACTCGGAGGTGGAGTCACCTTTCCAGGATCACACTGGTGGCCAATCTGGTTTGTCTGCCTTTGACATCCCAAGAGTTTTTCCCCCACACTATATCACTGCCAATTGTGGCACATCCTCATGGAGTTGTAAGAATGAAATGATCTTCCTGTATCGAACCATCCAAAGCAGTATTCATCACCATGATTATTTTCCCCGTGGGTAGGACCCCTTTTGAATGGAGATTATGCTCCTCACACCGCAAAGCGCTCTGCACTTGGATCACCTCAACAACTCACCCATCCATGGCTGCCTGCTTGAATTTCCCAGAGCGTCGCTTTAACCATGCCAGTCCTCTGCTCTACAATCATCCATGGCTCCCACAGCCACCACATTAGGTTCAGACTCCCTAGCCTACTCCTTCATGTAAATCTTCATAGTTGAAATATCATGGGATTTGGGGTCTACTGAACCCGAGTTTAAGTCCTGGTTCTCATGTGACTCTGGTAAGCACTTACCCTCTCTGGGTCTGAGTTTCTCCACCTATAAAGTGGGCATACTGACCCCCGTACCACGAGGCTACGGTGTGAATGGGATGCACTGCTACAAGTACGAGGCTCATCTATCCACACCTACTCAAACTCCTCTCCACCTCCTCAGTCCTACAGGCTGCACAGACACTGCCAGACACCTAAGGGGATCCTTGCGCTATTTCGGAAGCTGGTGCTTGCAGGTGCACTGACATGCTAGCTTCAAACCCCAGCCACTCCCTGCAAACAGATCCATGCATCCTGAGCCCAAGGAGAAGGAACAGTCTTTTCCTGCTATAATGAATCCAAGCTTTGGGAAGAAACCATCACTAATATCCTGCTTGGGCCTGCACCACTTTTTTTTCCACTGATGCCTGGACCTTCAGCTTCAAGAAACACTGTGGACCCAAGGCACCGTGCACCCCTCAGTGAGATGAGAGTGTGGAGGGGTTTGCAAAAGGTAACTGCACCATGAGCTCCCTGAAGCATGGAAGGGGCTTCCAGTTAGCTTCGGGTTTTTCTAAGGTGGTTTCAGGGCCTGGCAGGAGGTGATGGGGAATTTGGCCACACTCCCAGGGCCTGGCACCAGATGAACCCGATGCCCCTTGCTTCAAGCTTCTGCCCATCCTTCCCACCTCTGCCTCGGTGGTGGCGGCTGTGTCTCTTGCTTTCCTCCTCCCGCTGTCTCCTGTACTCTGGGGCTCCAACAGATCAGTCCCTGACCACCCTGGCACTCAGCTCCCTCGGAATGTGCAGCCAGAGGAGAGGAACAGATTTCATACACCCACTGAAGCAAAAGCAGTTCTCTCCCCAGGCTCGCTGCTCTGCAGAAGACAGAACAAACTGTTTCAAACACACGGCAAGGGAGGCAGGGGGTGTGGGATTCTGGGTGTCTGCTCTAGACACTGTTTCAGCCCTGCCATAAGTGAGGTCTCATTCGCCCGGGTCTAGAGTATTAGATCTTGTTAGAGAATGTTCCAGAGCTTGCTGAGTCCCCATAGTGACACAAGACTCCGTCAGTACCAAGGCTAATGACTAATAGAGTCGGATAGCAACTTTCATTTCACTTACCCACTTACAAAGGTTGTGCACACAACACCTCTTTGAACCCAATTACCCAAGAGATAGGACAAGTGGTCTAACCTGCACGGATAGTGTTTCACACAAAGACGTGGGAAGAGAGGATCAGTGATTATCCTGAGCTCCAGTTGGCCCCGTGATGACAACTGTTCGGTTATTGCAAGATGCATCCCTTGCCCCCATCAGCAACATTCCTGGCTGCACGTTAGACTCACTTGGAGAGTTACAAAAAAAAATTACCACCGGGTATGGTGGCCCATGCTTATAATTCCAGTACTTTGGAGGCTGAGATAGGAGGATGGCAGGTTTGAAGCCAACCTCAGCAACTTAGTAAGGGCTTCAACAACTTAGTGAGATACCATTTCAAAATAAAAAATAAAAAGGGTTGGGGGTATAGCTCAGAGGTAGAATGCCCCTGCGGTTCAATCCCCAGTGCCATACACACACACACACACGCACTACCAATGATGGTGCCCTATATCAGCCTGTAACATCTGCATCGCCCCACTGGCTTATTTCTTTTTCCTTTCCCTGTTGCACCTGACCATGTTCAGATGTGTGGCACTTCTCTCTCAAACCAAAGAGAGCGCCTTCTGTCTGTAGCTCTTGCCCAGGCTCGCTCCCTCCACCCACTCTGCATGCTGCTACAGGAGCTATCATCCCAAAGTTCAAATTGCAGCATGGCCCTCCACACTTCAATTTTTTCAGCAGCTCCTACAACCTTCAGAGCAAAATAGAAACACACACCAGCCCCAACCCAGTTTGGACTCAAGTGTCAGGGGCTCAGCATCTATTGCCATGCCCTGGAAGGGTCAGGTACTCCGGGAGTGTGTGCCAAATTGACTCTTGAGTAAGACAGTAAAATCAAGAGATGTGTGCTTAGCATGAAGATTAAGCAAACCTGATGTTTGCCCATCCACCATTTCCCCGAGAGCACATCAGCTCCATCACCCAGAAACACAGAACTGTACCACAAGCGACCACCATTGGACCATCCTATGATTTGCATTCAACCTTTTCAATTCACTCCTTTTAGTCCCTGGTCCCTCAGACTAGAGAGGAGGGGTTGGGTATTAGGTAAGATCATTACAAACAATGGCCCTACAAACTGGGGTACAGTAAAAAATGTAGCCACCTGCAGCTACGAAGCCCTCAACCTCATCCTAACCTGGGCAGGACCTACCAGCTACATGTCACTATTTAAACCCACCAGGCCGGGCATGGTGGCGCACGCTTGTAATCCCAGTACTTTGGGAGGTGGAGACCGGAGGATCCGGGTTAGCGGCCAGCCTCAGCTCACTCTCTCTCTCCTTCTCTCTCTCTACTTAGTGAGGCCCTCTGCAACTTTGTGAGACCCAGTTTCAAAATAAAGTATAAAAAATAGGGCCGGAGGTGTAGCCTGGAGGTAGAATGCCCCTGGGTTCAATCCCTGGTACCACAAAAAATAAATAAATAAATAAATAAATAAATAAATAAATAAACAAATAAATAAATAAATAAACCCACCAGCATTCTTTTAAAATAACCCAACACCAACTTTCTCTACTTTCTCCTCTGCTTCAAATGAGAAGTTTAATTTTTTCCCTTCATTTTCAGCTTTATTGAGGCATAATTAACAAATAAAATTGTGTGCATTCAAGGTGTACAATGTAATGTTTTGATATAAATATCCACTGTGAAATGATCACTATCATCAGGCTAATTAACACGTCCATCACCTCACATAGTTACCTTCTGCATGTGTGTGATGAAAATATTTAAGGTCTACGCTCTTAGCAAATCACGAATGCACAATACATTATTATTACCTACAGTCACTCTATTGTACATTAGGTCTCCAGAACTTATTCTTCTTAGAACTGCAAGTTTGTACCCTGTGACCAACATCTCCTTATCCCCCCACCAGCCACTGGAAACCACCATTTTACTCTATTTCTATGAGTTCAACCTTTTTGCATCCCACATGTAAGTGAAATCATGCAGCATTTGTCTTTGTGTCTGGATTATTATATTGTCTTCCAGGTTTATCTATGTTGTCACAAACGACAGGATTTCCTTCTTTTGTGAGTCATCTTCCATTGGATATATACAGTCTGCCCTGTGTATCCATGCATTCCACATCTACAGTTTCAACCAACCTTGGATTGAAAATCATTTTTTAAAACTCCATCTGAATATGTGCAAGTGTTTTGGGTTGTTAGTCTCTAAACAATACCATGTAGCAGCTATTTACATATCATTTACATTGTATTGGGTATTACAAGTCATATAGAGATGATTTAAAGTATTCAGGAGGATGTATGTATGTTATATGCAAATACGCCACCATTTTATTTGAGAGCCTTGAACACTCACAGATTTTGATGTCTGGAGACTGGGTCCTGACTGTGTACCACATTTTCAACATAGTGATTTTATTTCCTTTGGACATAGACCCAGAAGTGAGGTGACTGGATCACACGGGAAAGGTTAACCAACAGTTTCTGGCGGCTGTCCATGGTGGCTGACACGCTCCAATTCAGAGTCAAGGAGAGGAACATCAGGCTTAGCTCAGGGTCTAGGCTCTGGCCTCTCAAACTAGAGAGGAGGGGACAGGTATTCAGTAAGATCATTACAAACAAGAGCCCTACAAATTGGGGTGCAGCAAGTAATATAGCCACCAAGCTCTCAACGGCATCCTAGCCCAGGAAGGACCTACTGGCTACATGTAACTATTTAACTTTCAGTGTACAGTATTAAACAAGGTTAAATTTGGGGTTTCTTAGTTCCTCTAGCTACATTTCAGAAACTCAATAGTCCTTGAACATTAAAACTGATGTCCCTCCACTCCTGCTAGCCTCACCTCTAAAGATGCCAATTTAGTTAATCTGGGACAGAGCCCAGAAATGTAATTCCCTGGGTGAGTCTGATGGGCAGCCAGGGTGAAAAATGTGTATCTCTAACCTCAGCGTCCCACCCTCTCTGTGCACCAGCTCGCCTGGGAATCATGTGTGCCTTCAGGGTTCCATGAGCCATGCCACACTCACTGATTTAGACTCTTCACCGATGAGCCCTAGAGTACGCTGGTAGACAGCAAGACTTCGGTGCCACTAAGCCTCAGGAATCTGAGGCTCACAGCTTTGCATGACATAAATCAGCAGCAAAGAACAAACCCAGACTCACTAAGTACGAATTCGGTGCTCTCTTTGTTGCAACCTGACATCATCGCACGTGAAGTAGTTTGTAGAAAGAGAATCCACAAGGAACAGGGGTTTGGAGGAGGAACCTTTGCTGACAGCTTGCCTGGCATCCGTTTCCTATGAGTGAGTTATTTAACCTCGGCCTCTGTTTTGCCATCTGAACAATGGGATGGAGGCAGTACCCACAAGCAAGGGCTGCTGTGCCTGTTTTGAGAGATGCTGCGCAGGATCAGGCTGTGCACGGGAGAGGCTTAGCTGGGATGAGTTGGTGTGATTTGAGGTGAAGGTGGCCGCCTTGGCTGTCAGGTCCCATGTCCCACCTCCATAGTGGACTTCTTAGTGTTTCTGCTTCCTACTTACTCCTCCCTTCTGGGCTTCCAGCACCTTTGTCTTAATACTGCATCCACCAGGCCTGGATCACATGTGGTTCTCCTGACCAGACTGGGAACTTTTTTCTTGGTACTGGAGATTGAACCCAGGGGCATTCTATCTCCAAGCTACACTCCCAGTCCTTTGGGGTTTTTTGTTTTGTTTTGTTTTTTGTTTTATTTTGAAACAGGATCTTGCTAAGTTGCTGAAGGCTGGCCTAAAACTATGATCTTCCTGTCTCAGCCTCTCAAGTACTGGGATTATAGACATGTACCACCACACCTGCTTGGACTGGGAATTCTTGAGGGCAGGGCCCCATGTCCTTCTGAGGTCTCCTCAGCACTCCACAGAGCTCTAGACCACTGCTTTGGGAACAAAGCTGGCACCAGCATTGCAAGTCTGCGAGGTGCCAGCAGGCAGGAAGGGGAACCAGTGCTTTGTGTATCTGGGCAGAGCTGCCGGATACCCATCTATCGACCGCCTTTCATTCATTCACCACATTTAACAAACTCCGGCTATGTGCCAGGTCTTGTTCCAGGACAGCAAATCGAGGGAACAAGGCTACCGAAGGCCTGCTTTGAAAAACTTGACATTCTTATGAGAGGAGACAGACAAGGAGGAAGGAAATCAGTGCATAGAATAATTTCAAGCAAAACAGATGACGTCATAGCTCAGGAGTGGGGAGGGAGGAGTGCCGCTTTGAGTGTCTGGTCTGTACACTGGAACAGATCGGGAGAGATGGAGGAAGAGTTCACCAGGCAAGGCTTAGGCGTGTGGTAGGGTAGGGAGACCATCCGAGCAGAAAGAGAAGCATATGCCATGGTAGGAAAAGGCAAGTTCGGGGAACAGAGAGGTCAGAACAGCTGGATGGAGAGTGTAAGAGGTGTCAGGACAGGAAGCAGAGGCCATATTTACACAGCAAGTGTCCTGTACACCATGGCAAGTTTTACCAACTCCTCTGCTAAATGGACAACTGGGAGAAAAGCTAAAACTTCTAGCCCTGTTCTCCCCGCCCGCCAGGATTTCCTACCTTTGCCAACAGATGAGTCTACATTGAAGTGTCAGGAAAGCACGTAAGTGTTTGCTGTACCATTCAGTCAACAGGTAACCTAACCTCCACTACTGTGGCCCGAACTCTCATGTCTTCCTGGGAATTCCAGACCTTCTCCCAGTTCATCACCCAGAGCTGAGCTTTCTCTCCCTCCAGCAAGGGCTGAAATACCAGAAGGAAGAATACCGACATGCATGGAAAGACATATCCCTTGATTCCTGCTTCAACTAGTGGAGAGCAGCCCAGCATACTGTACATTAATCAGAACCACACGATGATGTTGCTTCTGGACCCCAGCCCTGCTTTCTAGATCATCAGCAGGGCTGGCTGGAAGAGCTGCCTGCTGAGATGTAGGTCCTTATTTCTAAGCAAGGGCAAAGCAAAGGCTCAGGCTGGCTTCACCTGGCGACACTCTGTCCACCTGCAAGTGAGCATCTGACTCCCAACAGAGACATTAGCGATTATGGATAGTCTCAGCTAGCTCTAACTATTCTCCCGCTGGCATCCCAGCTCCCTCCAAAGCCAGAGAGAAATTCCACCCAACCAGAGGCCACTGGGTCGGGTCTCTGAAGAACTGATAAACCTGAGTGTACAGGAGCATCTTTATTTTGCCAGTTCCAGTGTGACTCGGCCACTGGCCATCTCTGTGCACCTGAAGCCAGGTTTTCCAGTTCCTTTGTCCTGGAGAAGC
>PVJS01001372.1:0-2500 GCA_004027185.1 Glis glis | reverse complement strand
ATTTCACATAGAGTATGTGTTTCTTATTCATTCATTCATTCATTCATTCATTGTGCTACTGGGGATTGAACCCCGGGGCATTCTACCTCTGAACTATACCCCCCGACCAATATGTTTATTTTTTATTTGGAAACAGGGTCTCGCTAAGTCACTGAGGCTGGCTTTCAACCTGAGATCCTCCTGTCTCAGCCTTCCAAGTACTGGGATTACAGGTGTGTGCACCATGCCCAACTAAGCATAAGTCTCTTTTAATGCACATTATATAACTGAAAGTACACCTTAAAGGCCAATCTATCATCATCACCATCAGTAATAGTAGTGGTAGTAGTATCATTATTATTGGTGCATCATAATTATACATCATCCGGGAGGGAGGTGGGAAGGAGAAAGGAGAGAATTGATGATGGAAGCTACTCAAATAATCCTTTGATCATACATGAAGTTATCTGTATGGATGCAAATATCACCTGTGGGGAGAGGGGCAGCGGGGAGGGAATCGGAGGGAAACACACGATGAACGCAGTGGGCATGGATTCCCTACTTTAAAAGTTTGTTGTGACTGAGATAATGTGTGCATTGCTCATAGCGCCGCACCAAGAGCTCCGCTGATGAGTGCCGTGAGCGCTGCTGCTGTTGTAATCATGGAAGAATCAACCACAATGACGACAACAGTAACAACAACAAAAAACCCAAACAGGGCAACCACCCAGCAGGGCACTAATGCAAACACAAACAGCTCCCCCGCGGCTCTTTCCAGGGTTTCCGGAATGTCACATCCGAAACAGCAGCACCACAAAGCGGGACTCATCAGGAGCCAGATACCGACAGGTCCCCGCGTTAAAGCTGAAACTCCTACATCCAGGAACCCATCCTGTGCTGGGCAACATGAAGGATCAGCCAGCCACGAGCTTCCCGTGTACTGAATGATCGCACTAACCTTCCTGGGAAGGTGTATCTATTCCCATTTCACAGGCAAGGACGTTGAGGCTTGGACAGAGATGCTTCTCAAACTTTAATGAGCCTGGGAATCAACTGGGGACCTTGTTAAACCACAGACTGAGCAGGCAGGGGATGGGGCATTGCTAACCAGCTCCCAAGCCACACTGATGCTTCTGGTACATGGACCGAGCTTTGAGCCTCACAGTGGTAGAGGTTAGGTCACACGTCCATCCGCAGTCACCAGCCCGCATCTGTCAGCATGGAGGTTTGATCATAGAGGTCTGACTCTGAAGCAGCCTTCTGCCACAGCACACGGCGACCTCTGTCTCTGCAAGGGAGGAGCGGGGTGTGACGCAGACAGTGTCTGCTGCCTGACATCCTCGCCACCCTGTGTTTCCATCAGGCCTCCCCGGCAGAGACAGCCACATGTCACAGCCTGTCAGTCTTTGTTGTTGGCTCAACCAACAAAGCACCTCTGGGGAGAGGCTGTGAGTCAGAGCCTACTTTGTGAGAGGGAAGGAAGAAGGGCCAACCTGGGGTGAACTGCCCCACTCCTGGGAGAGAACTAGAGTCACCCAGGGGCAAAAATAACATGGAGAGGTGACCATCAGTCAGCTGGGACCCACAGCCACCGCCATGCGAGAAACAAGCCCCCAGCGAACACGGCTGCATTTCTCCTGCGAGCCTCTGTACTTCCATGTTTTCATCTATAAAATGGACCTAATGGTTCTCTGGTTCCCTAGAGGGGTGCTGGGGTCTTGGTGACATGGTGCTGAGCCAGAACTCCTAGGACCACTCACTAAATGGGGGCCAGTGTACAAGCTCACTGGGTAAATGACAAGAGGCCACCGCCTCCTCACTCCTCTCCACCCCCACGGTGCTCCCAGAACATGCTGTCCAGGCCTCTGTTGTTGATCTCATCACCAGGTATTTTAAGGGTCTATTTAAATATCTGTCTCTATGCGACCAGATTAATGCCAATTCATCTCCGCAGCAACGATACCCAGCCCAGCTCCTGGTACATGGTAGAGTTTGCAACACATTTGTTAAAGGTATAAGTGGGTGGTTGGTTGGTGGATGGATGGATGCAGGGATGGATGTAGGGATGCAGGGATCGATATAGGGATGGATGGATACATAGAGGGAGGGAAAAATGGGTGGGTGAATGGATGGATGGATGGATGAATGGCAGGATGCAGGGACAGAGGTACACATAGAGGGAAGGAGAGATGCATGCATGGATGGATGGATGAATGGATGGTTGGATGGATGGATGGATGGATGGATGGATGGATGCAGGGATGGATGGATGCAGGGATGGATGGATGCAGGGATGGATGGACAGATGCAGGGATGGATGGACAGATGCAGGGATGGATGGACAGATGCAGGGATGGATAGATGGATGCAGGGATGGATGAATGGATGCAGGGATGGATGGATGAAGGGATGTATGTATGGATGGATGGATGGATGGATGGATGGACAGATGCAGGGATGGATAAATGGATGCAGGGATGGATGAATGCAGGGATGGATGGATGGATGCAGGGATGGATGG
>PVJS01001371.1:15000-99285 GCA_004027185.1 Glis glis | reverse complement strand
TTTTTTTTTTTTTTTTTTTTTGCGGTACTGGGGATTGAACGCAGGGGCCTTCTACCACCGTGCTACGCCCCCGGCCCTATTTTTTATACTTTATTTTGAAACCGGGTCTCATGAAGTTGCAGAGGGCCTCACTAAGTAGAGAGAGCGAGAGCGAGAGCGAGAGAGAGAGAGAGAGCTGAGGCTGGCCGCGAACCCAGATCCTCCGGTCTCCGCCTCCCAAAGTACTGGGATTACAAGCGTGCGCCACCACGCCCGGCGCCCCAGTCCTATTTTTTATTCTTTATTTTTTTTGGAACAGGGTCTCACTAAGTTGCGGAGGGCCTCATTAAGTAGCTGAGGCTGGCCTTGAACCTGCAATCGTCCTGTCTCAGCCTCCCAAGTACTGGGATTACAAGCGTGCACCACCACGCCCGGCTGCGTGATGGGTTTTTGAGAGGGAAAATCAAGGTGGTCACTAAGCCTTTAGTGGAGTTGTGGCACCTGATTTTGCAGAGAAGACGGTTGGGCATGGATGTCCTCCCTGTACGCCTTGGCCACAGGACCAACCGCATCTGGGGAAGCCTTTCAAGGGGTTTGAATATCGACTGTGGATATTTTTATTTTAAAGCCAATAAAGATTTCTTTTGCAATTTAACAGGTATTTATGATTTATATAAGACAAAGTCACCTCTTTTATTTTCTTTTTATTCATGCAGGGGGTTGAACCCAGGACCTCAAGCATACTAGACATACACTCTACCACTAAGTCATACCCCACAGTCTCAAAGTTCTCACTTTTAATCCCAGGTGTAGCAAAACTGTGGTTTTTCTGACTTGAAAATGGCCTTCAAAGTGTCCCCTGGTGTCTGCCATTACAAATTACAGGGCACCCGGCTACTCTGCAGTCCTGACTCTTGATAACCATGTTTATTCCAGGGGAGCCACTGTGAGGTCTTGCAGAAGGTTTGCACCCCTCTGCAGATTAGCACCTCTCAGAACATCCTCACCTTAGAGGAAACAGCCCAGCAGATGGTGGGAGAGGGCGAGACCCCATGCTCCTCCAGGGAGGGTGTTTATTTCTCAGGGGAAGCTCATGATTGGCTGATTGTGTCCCAAGATGCAAGTGGGGGTGGGGAAGTGCTCCTGCTGGTCAGGAGCACTTGTGGACAGTCTTCTGCCTGCACACCTTGGCCCAAAGCTATCTGTGATTCGGATGCTGAGTGGGAGGTCCATGGAAGCATTTTGCTTGCTATTGGGGTGGGAGTTGCTAATGGGAGCCTTACCTCTGTTCTCCTTGGCTCAGCCCACTCCGGGCATCCACTCAACAGGCGGTAAGTTGCACACTCTACTGAGATCTTGGCAATTTCCTTTCATCTTTTTTTGCCACAATTTAATTGCCAGAATTGGCCCAGGTGCAGTTTTTGATGCACCGGGTGTGCTGGGACCCCCGGGGTTGGCTGGGAGTGGGGTAGGGTGCTGTAAAAGATTCAGAGAATCTGAAGATGGACAGTGAGTCTCCAGCAGGTGCTTCTGGGAGCAGGATGGAAGGGAGAGAGAGCAGCAATGTTTCTATCTAAGAATTGGCACGTCAGCGCACACAGCTGCTTATGCAGTTGCTGGCCCTTTGTTCCCTCCCCAGCAAACTCCATCTGAAGGTGACAAATTGAGGCGTGTGGGTCCCGAGGTAATATTGATCAGAACCCGAGCCTGTGACCAGTCTAGAGTTCTTTTTCTCTTTATGTCGTCTGTGTGCACTTGTCTGAGTTGCAAATGTAATGCTTCCCCCAAATTGGAACCCCGTGTCATTAAATGTCATCCACAACATCATAAAATACGAGGACCCACAGGAGAGCAGTTCCTTGCCTTTCCATCTCAGAGAACTCCATGCTGTGGAGACAGCAGGTGTTTCTGCACTTTCCCCCTTCTTTTATGCTGTGAATTGTGTAAATGACCATGTTTGCTTTTTTTTGCTTAGACTGTTAAAATTCTTCCGGCGATGTTAGGCACCTTCAAGGATCCATTCATCTTTTGAATTTGTGCATCTTAAGCACCTTAAGCCTTGTATGGAGGAAGGCAGGGTTTAATTAGGTAAACTAGTCCTTTAGGGGAGATAATAAAAAACTGACTATTAAATGTGAAACAGAATTTGTCCTTTTAAAAAATATTCTACGGAGCTGGCTCTTGGTCCAATCTTAACAGAGACAAAGAGGAGGTGGACAGCTCTATTCCCTTATTTGCCTTCCAGAAGGATCTCCCAGGGCTCCTTCCTCTGGGTGGGAATTCTGCACATTGATTTTATGCAAAGAAACAGGACAGTTTCTTTTTCTCATGCCCTGTTCTCCCTGTATCCAAGTCAGACGGACAGGTCGAATCCTGTTGAGCCCTTGGTGGTTCCTAAATGAGCAGGTTAGATAGTGATTTCTTGAAAGGGACCATTTTAGAAGTCATTTGGCTAATTTCATCCAGAATATTTGTCCTTGCAGTAGTGTTTAGAACTCCAGGTGACATCGTCCAGCTTTCTTGACCGCGGCCGGGTCTAACCTTCTGCGCATGTCCCTCTGTCCTCACGGGTGATGTAGCATGACTTGGGCTCTGCACTGTGCTCCCTGTTGTACTGCTGAGTGCCCAGCGGACCCCAGGATCAGGGTGTGGATGACAGGGTAACCCCATCCCTCGCTACCCTGCTCTGAGGCCAGGACACCACAGCACAGCCCAGAAAGAGGGGCAGGCTGCCCAGCCCAGCACAGGCCACCAGGATGTTCTGTGACAGTGGAAATGCTTTGTGTTGCTGCAGCTGAGTCCTTGCAACTGAGTCTCTGTGACTGGCTGATGATGGAGAAGGAAATCTTACTTTTACTTTAAGCTGCAGTAGCTGGAGGACACATGGCTCCCTCTCTGCAGGGGGCAGTCCCTCTTCTTACCCACTGGGGTCACTGTCTGCTCCTCCTCACTGCCTGGTGTCTTCATTCAGCACCACTGGCTTCACAAACTGAGTTTAGGCCACTGTCACTCCATCCATCCCCACGGGAAGAGAAGTGGGAGATGCGCATCTCTGGGCGGAGGCGGATGCAGCCCCGCAGGCCTGGTGGCAGCTCTCTCAACTCACAAGACCCCTTTGGACCCTAGGCTTTGGGTTGGACAGGGAAGGAGCCAAGCAAAGTCGGGGCTTCACAGAGCTAGGGGGTTGCTTGCTCACTAACAATGCTTGGGCACAGCTGCATTACAAAGCTGGAAGGTACACATTTCCCCCAATCTCTGCAGTTTACTACCAACAAACACCACAGGGACCAGGGAGAGGAGCCTGGGAAGGATTGTCACACCCACAGCAGGTGCCTTCAGCCCCTTGGGGCCTGAGGCTCTGTTTACTCACCTGGAGCTGCAGCAAAGTTGTAGCAAACATGGCACAGGGACAGATCTGCCAGAGGCTGCACCCTGTAGCCCCCCCCCATCCTCCCAGGACCTTCCCTTCCCCACCCCAGACAGTGCTATGCAAAAAACGGTCCCACTCTGCTCAGGGACCACTCCCTTCTCCAGTTAAATACATATTCACAAGCAATTCAAGAGTCCAGAGAAAGACTACTTTCTAGACAATCACAAAATAAAACTAAGTTTTGTAAAATCTCTAGGAAGGTTAAAATGTTGATGCAAAGAATTAGAGGCATTACAAATGCTTTAAAAAGAAATACGAGAACGTTGTATAATGGAGAGGACTTGGTCCCAGCCTGGGACCTGCAGATGAGGACCTGTCCAGGCTGAAGTGCAGAGACCAGCTGCCTCCTGCGCCCACAGAGAGCAAGGCTGAGGGAGCAAAGGCCGGCAGCCCAGGACGCCCCCCTCTCCCATGCACCTGCCCTGGGATATTTCTGAAAGGTGTTCTATCCCCTGAGGCCATTGGGCATTCTATTATCAGACTTCTCTTGGCTTCTATTTGCAATCTCTCCCATGGGTAGTGATCTATTTTCGGCAGTCCACACAAAGATCGCTATCTAAAGCACGTCTTAAAAGAAGAAAGTTGTCAAGAAGTGTTGGGAAAACATAAGCTGATTCTGATTAGGAAAATATTCCCGGTGCATATTTTTCTGTGTGTGCACGTGTCCTGATATGAGTCCTAGTGAAGAAGCCGGAAGCATCGGGGCCTCCTTCGCTGTCTTCCAGGGGGCGGTGCAGGGAGCTGGCTGGCTGACCGCTGTATCCAGGGTGGACTGGCCCAGGACCCGGCTGAGGCCAAGGGCGTTTCTGATGGCCACAAGAGGTAAGTGAGCCTGTCACTGCTTTCTCCAGGGAGCTGATGAAGCTGGACTATCAAGTACACATTCAGAAATGTTTCCTTCAAAAGAAATATTTCTTTTTTATTTTGCTGGTAGGGAAATTAAAAAAAAAAAAGCAAGTGATTTTAAAGGAGTTGCCCGGATGGAAGAACTGTGCAAACCCAGAATTGTTTTATCCAACTGCTGTCTTCGCGGTGGATCTAGGATACCTGCACTTGTCCCATGGTGTCCCAATGACTGACCCCAAAAAGCGGACACTTGAATGCTGATTTAGGCAAATCCTGAATCTTTCCATCTCTCCCACCTCTCTGCCACAAGAGGGTCTGAGCTCTGAGGTGGCATTTTGAACCCATGAGCTCTTGGGGTCGGTTCTGGAAAAGTCATCTTCGGAGGGCATCCTGGGCTGGCTGTGGCGGGCCGCCCGCACCTCTGGGGCTGTTGCAGCAGGTGTACCCGAGAATGGCTGTGCCTCTGAAGGCTTTTGAGAGAACTCCCCTGAGGTTTTCCTGTGTCACCAGGCAGTGCCCATTGCTCTTTCTACCAGCCAAGGAGGCCCACCTCTGCCTGCGGAGGATGAAGTGTTTGCACCACATCTTACCACCAGCAGACAGCTCACATGGGCTCTGCATAAGCGTGCTGTGCGTGAAGGAGGGGAAGGAAACTAGAGAAGAGACCCAGGGCTGAGCCCCTGTCATCTCGCCCCGTGAGCCCCACCACCAGCTGTGTGCGGGTAGCAGGACTGGCGTTCCCGCTCTGGGCCAGTGAGGGGCCTGGAAGTGTGTGTGTCCCTTCACAAGGGGCCATTCTGTAGGTCTGTCCAGGTTGGTGGGTGCCACCCCGCTGTGAGCTCTGTGAGGCTGCCAGGTCTGAAGGTACCCCAGTCCTAGTGGGGAGCTTGGCAGGACACCTCCTCACCCCCAGGGCTCTCATCCTGACCTGAAAGTCTGAGTGCCCGGCTGTCACATCTGTGTGTTCACACAGATGAGACAGCCTTAACCAAAGTTCACCCTCCTGCCCTCTGCAGCTCACTGTTTGTGCCTGTCCCCTCGCCACCATTTTATTAAAGAAACTGAAAGCAAACTGTGGTGAGGACAGTTAGGCTGCACATGCTGCTGGGTTGGTCCCATTAATGCTTGGAAATTTCTGGTCTTTGTGTTGTTGCTGCCAAAGACCCTCTCTTTGTTTGTTTGTTGCTAGGGATTGAACCCAGGGGTGTTCTACCTCCAAGCTACACCCCCAGCCCTTTTTAATTTTTATTTTAAAACAGGGTCTCACTAAGTTGCTGAGGGTCTTGCTAAGTGGCTAAGGCTGGGCTCTAACCTGTGATCCTCATGTCTCAGCCTCCCAAGTACTGGGATTACAGGTGTGTGCCACCACATCTGAATAAGATTGGTCAATTTTAGCTACAGATTTTTTTTCCTTGAATTTTCTTTATTACTCTTCTTTTGTTGAAAATTCCCTTGTTTCTGCCAACTCTCAAAGCCCAGGAGTTGGCACGCTCAATATAGGCTGCAGCAGTCAGGCAGCCCACGCACTTGTCCCTTTGGCCTTAGTGGTAGGTGGACGGTCTCCCAGCTGAGGGCTGTGGGGTCCCACTGTGGGTAGAAGTTAAGTTAGCCTTTCCCTCAGTTTTTCCTGCCCTCCAGGTCATTGTGGAAATCCTCCAGGTTCTCCAGTATGATTTGCATGGTTCCAAAGTTGTCCCATTTCTCTTTCCTTCTCTCATTTCCCCGGCTTTTGAAATTCAGCCATACTTAAGGATAGACAAGAAAATCCTTGGATGTATTCAGTAGTTTATAGAGGTCTTTGACCTAGTGATCATCTTCATCTTCAAAATAGAACCTTTAGTGAGCGGGGCGTGGCACACGTTTGTAATCCCAGTATTTGGGAGGCTGAGACCAGAGGATCTAGGTTCGCGGCCAGCCTCAGCTACTTAGTGAGGCCCTCTGCAACTTATAAGATCCTGTTTCAAAATAAAGACTAAAATAGGGCTGGGGGTGTAGCTTGTAAGTAGAATGCCCCTGGGTTCAATTCCCAGTACCTCAAAAACCAAACAAAAAAATAGAACCTTTAAATATGTAGTGTCCTCGTCTGCCCTCTGGTGGTGGATTCTTGGTTATTGCATCCAGAACCTAGCTTGTAAAAACTGGGTGGAACTACCCAGTTTTTAATTTGTAGAAGCCTTGCTTAAATTAAAATATATGTGCTTAGATTTCATAGACATCCCAGAGAGGCAAAAAAATACTAAAGATCTGATTTCATTGTCATGGGAAAGGTGGAACCAGCATCATAGAGTGAAGCCAACACCCTTACCTGGTACCAGCACAGGCTGGTACTGAACACCCAGCACCCTTCCTAGAATGACGGCCCTGGCAGCAGCCTGTGAAGTAGGTACTGTCCTGCTATCCTGTGGAGCAGCACAAGGAGGGGAAGGAGAAGGAGGAGACCTGCAGAGTCAGGAAGAGGCCGAGGCGGGGCTGGGCTTAGCTGGGGCCCAGCGTGGAGACAGGAGAGTGCAATGGTTTCCTTGCTGCACCGCAGCCGGCTCTGCAGCTGGGAGCCGGCGGGGATGAAGCGGAGGCTGCTGGATGAGGCGGAGCTGCACCTGAGCTCTGGAGGAGCCGGGGGAAGCGTGGGAGGGAGGGGCCGCGGGCCTGGCATCAGCTGCGGTGCTTTAGAACCAGCACAAACCTTGGCTCTGCCACTCACTAATGGTGTGACCTTTGCCAAATTAACTAATCCTCCTGGGCCTCCATGATCCCATTTCACAAAGCGATTGAGCTTAAATTCCATCTTAACTCTCTGTTACTGTAACAAAAGGCCAGATGGAACCAATTTAGGAAGAGAAAATGTTTATTCTGGCTCACTGTTTTGGAAGTTCCATCCCAAGCTGGGTTGTGCTTTTAGGCCTGTGGCAGCTCATCATGGCAAAGACCATCGCAGAGCATCCCTCACCTCATGGCTGGGATGTGAAACAGACAGAAAGAGGCCAGGATCCCACAGCCCCCCTCGAAGATGCACCCACAGTTACCTGAAGACCTCCCACTAAGCCCCACCTTATAAAATTCCCACCACCTCCCAGTAGTGCCCCTCTGGGGACCAAACTCACCATGGAAGATCTGCGCTCCAGCAGTCTCCCAGATTTTCTGTGCAGATTGAGGGGGAAGGCTGTCAGGCAGTGTCCTGCTTTGTGTCTGCCCTGCCACACACTCGGGTGACCACGGACTCCTGCTGAATCCATGCAGGGCGGAAAGAACGTGGTCTCTGTCTGAGCGCAAACAGCAAGAACTGAGAGGGTAAGGCAGGAGGCGGTGGCAGGAGGAGTCCTGGAGGGACAGGGCTCAGGGCCAAGCGCAGGGCCGGCTCTCTGCATCTGAGCTGTCAAGGCCTGGACAGCAGGGTGATAGACGCTACTATGATGCTGTTATTTCTTCCTCTTTTTTTCTCGGTTGTTTTTGGTTTTTTTGTAATTCTAGGGATAGAATTCACAGCCTCCCACATGCTAGGCAAGTGCTCTACTGCTGAGCTACACTTCGAACTCTTTTCATTTCTTATTTTGAGATATTTGAGATAGGGTCTCATGAAGTTGCCCAGGCTGGCCTCAGACTTGCAATCCTCCTGCCTCAGCCTCCAGAGTACCTGGGATTGCAGGCCTGCACCACTGTGCCTGACCGTGAGGCTGTTTGAACAGATGGGAACTGAATTTCAGTGAACTCTGGAAATGCCCCCGGATTTGGAAGACGGAAGCGCAACACCCATCGAAGCGAGTGGCTCTTCGTTTGTGTGGCGGCTGGAGGGGTGCCTCATGAATCTGAGGAATGCAGATGCGGATGGAAAGGGGCCAGGGATGGTTGTGATCAAATGATAGCACTTAATTAACTCTCCTCCATTTGCTCCCACCCTTCTAGGCGTCCCCAGGCCCCTTGCTCCCTTTCCATGTGTGTCGAGGTCCCTGTGAGAGCTGAGGAGAGCGGAGGTCTTCATCTTTGTGGCTGCACCCCCAGCCCTCCCTGCAGTGGAGTGCCAGCCGGTAAGGCCTGGGGACAGGGCACCCAGGTGCTGTCTGTTTCATCCCCGCCTCCTATAAGGAAATTAAGCAACCACCAGCACCGTCCCCTGTGGGAGGCCTCTTGGGGTTGGGAGACCTTGTCTGAATGCCAGCCCGGGCTCCCCCTATTACCCTAGGGGTTCCCTTTCACCATGGGGAGCGGGTACTAAATCCAGATTACTAGTATAGGAGCTGCAAAATTTCACCGCCATCCTCATAGGGTCTCAGCTAGGCTTGCAAATGAAGCTGACCTAAGAGAACAAGGGGAAAGATAGAAATTTGTTTTACATAGTTTTCTGTGGCCCGGGGCCCTGGTAAGGAAAGGAAGACCCAAAGATGCTGTTGGAGCCAGTTGCTTCCATACTGCACTGGCCGGAGAATGGCCAAGTGTGGACGTGTGATGAGTCCCCAGGGCAGCTCTGGCAGTTCACTGGGCTTGGAAGAGAAGGGCTAGCACAGCGTGTCTGTTGGTGCAGAATTCTCTGGCCTCAACCTCCTGCCCTTGATGAGCACGGCTTTTATCTTGAATATGGGAAGAGGGTCTTTCACACGGGCATTTCATCATCTGCCCCCGAGACCTTCCGCTTGGCTTTTCAGTGCCTTTAACTTAAGTGGTCAATATGCCAGGTGGTATATTTCCAAATCCAGTGCTTTCTGCTTCAGGAGGGTACGGAGTCCACTGGTGTGAACCCCTGAGCCTACATGGGGGTATTCAGAGGCCAGGGAGGGGAGCGCTCAGGACTAGGAGTCAGTTCTGTGGCCCCAGGTGGGAGTTTCTTACTTTTCCTTCACACAAAAAGATTATTTTCTGTATTCATTGTGTGTGTGTGTGTGTGTGTGTGTGTGTGTGTGTGCGCGCGCGCGCGCACGCGCATGTGTTGCTGGGAATAAAAGCCAGGCCTCCAGCATGCTAGGCAAGCCCTCTACCACTGAACTACATTAATATGCAGCCCCCCTTAATATTTTTTAAAATAAAAAAGGTTGCTTAAAACTTAATCACCAATATGCCTTGAAGTAGAGGGATTTTTGAGTCCTCCACCTTGGCTGGGCCTGTGATAGACCCGAGAAGCAACTCCAACATCCCTAGTGTGTTACTAGCCTAATGTTATTCCAACCTGCCTAGTGTGTTACACCTAAGATGTAGAAAGCAAGACAAAAGAAAGAAAAGACACAAAACGCAGGACACAGTGACAACAGTCAGAGTCTTCATAACAGCCTGTTGGAGTCCGAGGCGGCCCTGGCCTGTGTGGCGCGCATCTCGTCCATCTCTTCTCATCTCTCACTTGTTGCCATCTTCTGGACCTGTTCTCCTTCTCTAGAGATCTGTGCTTATCCCATGCTCATTGTGAGCCATGAGAAGTGTAGCTGTCCTGCATGTGCTCTGAAAGGGACGGCAGGGGACACGGAGTCACAGACGCCTCCCTCACCAGCTCCCTGGGGAAGGCTGCACCTCACACGGAGCCCCCGCTGTACCTGGGGAGGCTTGGCTTGCCTTCCGGAGAACAGGACGTGTGTGCCGCGTGACTGCAAGGGCTTCTGCATTTCAGCAGTTTACCAGGTACATCTGTGCCCGCGAGGCAAGTTCCACTTGTAATGCTTTCATGCTGTGTGACAAACCAGAATGTAGTTCTGGAGACAGGAAGAGCAGACCAGGCCCCGAAGCCCAGGAGAGATGTGCTCGTGTGTGGCTCCAGGGGGTCCCCACTGGGGGTTCTGCCTGCCACTGCACAGGGCGGCTTTGCAGACACCGCCATGTAACCGACATCCGTCGCACCGAGCGCTTCGTCAAGTTGGCTTTTGACCGTGGGGAGCACTCAGGGGTGCAGGCCAGGCTGGCGGAGAAGCCCGCATTCTCATTGGACTTTTCTGTTGCAGGGCACCTCTTCTGCAGGAGCCCCCTGCAGCTCGAAGATGGAGGTTTCCTGCTGTGCTACAGGACCGCTGTGCCTTGCAGGGGATGCAGCCGAGGCTCTGCCTCCTGGGTCTGTCACCAAGGGGACCGCCACCAAGGCAGCCCAATCCCTACAGACTAGCACCCAGCCAGCTCTGCGGACCCCGATTCCCCAACTCCCCACTATCCCCGGAAAGTAGAGTGAGGGTGGTGGGGGCTTCCCACCCCAGTCACTACCCAACCAGGGGGGATTCCCGTGACGTCATCACTGGTTTTCACCCGAGCTGCAGCTGAGGCCGTTGCTTTTCAAGTCACCGTGCCAGGGTCGATGTAATTGGCTACTCTATTGACCGTGTGTGTCTCTAATGGACCTGCACAGCACACGAGAGACGAGGGAACCGTGGGGACTGAGAAAATTGACCATAAAGAAAATTGACACTTTCGTGGGCTGTTTGCACTCCCATGAAAGTGTTGTCTCTCCGCTTTGAGGGGCTTTATTTTCTGTTTATACATCCTAGCTGGGCCAGCACCATGAGCTTCACCCAGTAACGGTCCTTAATGAGTGGTGGAGCCGAGTGTGGTGGTGCATGCCTGTAATCCCAGTACTTGGGAGGCTGAGACAGGAGGATCACAGGTTCAAGGCCAGCCTCAGCAACTTAGCCAGACCCTGTCTCAAAATAATTTTTTTAAATGGCTGGGGATATAACCCAGAGGTAGAATGCCCCTGGGTTCAATCCCCAGTACCAAAACAAACAAAAAATGGTGAAGTCCTGTATCATGGGAAGCTGAAGGTTCGGTAGTCTAGACCACTCCCAGCTCCCGGTTTACTCGTAGCTAAGGCAGCTGCACAGGAATGGGGGCCTGATGGCACCCACGCAGTCTCGGGTCCAGCAGTTCAGCGATGGTGGAAAAGCTCCATGTGTAGCTCTTATTTCTGTAGCTAGAACAGTGGTTCTCACATTTCTGCTGGCCTTGGTGTCTCCTGGGGCTTGCTGGCCCAGCCCAGAGTCTCACTCAGTGGGTCTGGGCTGCCTGTCTCACAAGCACCCAGTGGTGCTGCTGCTGTGGCCAGGAGCCCACTGTGAGGACCGGTGAGCGGAGCCTTTCCTCGGATTTCTCATACCTGCTTCCCGCTGGTTGGCTCACTCCTACCCTCTCGCCCCAGCTAGGGACGTGTTCCCGGTATCCTGGAAGACTGTCCTGAAAGCTGAAATCTCTGCCTCTCTTCCACAGTTCTGGGGGCTCCCTGCCTGGAGCTTCCCGCACCCCCAGTCTCCCCGCATCTGGATTTGTTCTCTTCACTTGGTGCCCTCCTGGGGCCATCCCAGCCAGAGGCCCTGAGGATGCTGTGAACCCTGCCACCCGCTGCCTCCCGGAAACAGATGCTCGGACCCCTCCAACTCTGGGGTTCCAGGTCCACGTGGCCCCTGCAGTGGCTCTTTGTCTGCTGATGGACTTGGGGGACAGTTCTGGAGTTGAAATGAGCCTCCACAACATGTCTGAGGCAACAGCGGTGACTGCCTACCACCAGTACAGGAAAGGTAGTTTACACAGGGGCCTCGGGAGCCCAGCCTGGGATGTAGGAGGTGGTGCTGGGCATTAGGTAAAAAGGAAGCCCCTCTCCATTCTTCTGGGCCCCTCCTCACTGGCTCGGTGGTGCCCTGCGTGCAGAGCTGAGTCTCTGCTCATGTGTTGCCCCACATCCAACCCTTGGCACACTTCTTCCCATCTAATATTGCCATCATCCCTGTGGGGTAGGTGGGCAAGCCTGAGGATTGGCCCTGGGGTCACACAGTCACTTCAGCAGAGCTCCTTCCTGCCAAGGCAAAAATCCAAGAACAGCCACTACTGCTGCAAATCACTTAAACTGCTCCTCAAGTGCACGCATGGAACATTGTATGCCACATCTTTCGTGTTCCTCCTTCCTTTATGGGTCTCAGGTGAGGAGGTTGCTTCATTCGGAGGCCCGGTGTGCTTGGTCAGCTCTTGGCCCCGGTTTTTCTGATATAGGGTTGCTATGCCCATGCGTCCACGAGCTACTGATTTAATTGATTAGTTCACCAGCATCCGCAGCCTCTGAGTCCTTTTGCTGCTGAATTCTCCTTCAGGATTTCTTCCCTTTTCTTCCTCCAGCACGATTCCTGCTCATCCATGGTTTTTACTGCTTTTAACAGCTCTTATATCTCTTTTGTATTTCAAACATTCTAGCTGCCTCCCAGTTTCACCCCCCCCAAAAAAAAGTTTTCATAAAACCTAGAAGTTCCAGTGGAAGGCTGACCACATTATGTTCATCAAATGCTCATTCTTCTTTTTCCAGAAGGAGTCTACAAACTCAGGGCTGTTATTGATGAGCTTCGTGGAACTAGAGTGGAGCTTGGACCTTATTACTTGGAAATCGGCTGTGAGGCTGTGTCTGTGTTCATGAATTCCAGCAGCGTCCACCAGGATGAAGTCCTTGTCTTTTCTGGCTCCCATCCGAAGCAGAAAAGTAAGACCTATGTCTGGAGGCTGAACAGCAAGTCCTCAGCTGTAAATGCAGCCCAATTCTCTCTCTCTTTCTCTCTGTCTCTCTCTCTCTCTCTCTTGCGGTACCGGGGATTGAACCCAGGGGCGTTCTACCTCCGTGCTACACCCCCGGCCCTATTTTTTATACTTTATTTTGAAACCGGGTCTCACAAAGTTGCGGAGGGCCTCACTAAGTAGAGAGAGACAGAGAGACAGAGAGAGAGAGAGACAGAGACAGAGAGACAGAGAGAGCTGAGGCTGGCTGCGAACCCGGATCCTCTGGTCTCCGCCTCCCAAAGTACTGGGATTACAAGCGTGTGCCACCACGCCCGGCTCTCTCTCTCTTTTAATTCACCATCCAAGTTAGAACCATACTGAATCCAATAGAACCTTCACAGTGTATTCTTTCCTTATCCAGAAAATAGTTATTGCAGAACCTTGTGTTCTGGGAGACATGGAGATGAAGTCCTACTAGGTCTTGGACTCAAGGAATTTGAAATCGAGTAAAGGCATAAAGATACACTTATGAAAAGTAACCGATCTCGCAGAAAACTTCCCAGAGAATGGCATGGCTAAGGGTCTGGGAGATTTCAAAAGAGGGGAATCAGGTGTAGCCATAGGACAGGGCATACCTGAGGCAGGAGTTGGCACAGATGAGCCATGAGGGACAGGTGTTCAGGAACATTCTGGGAAGATGGCACAGCCATAGCCAAAGCCCAGGCCCAGGAGCGATGCTGCGTGCCCATGATGTGTCCGAAGCTTCCTTCCTGTCTCCTCACACTATCTTCACACCCAGCTTGTAGTCGGTGTCCTGTTCCCTTTCCTCACAGAAGCTCAGGAGAGGAGGACTCCAGCCAAGTGTTATTGAGGGAAGAGTCCCAGCACATTATGTCAGAGCCAGTGGGGACCTGGTCAAAGATAATCCCAGAGTGCACAGCCCAAGTGGATAGAGTTACGGGTAGGATTCCCAGAAATAGGAAAAAAGAGAACCCAATGGGGGATGTGTCCCAATGAACTAATTTAAGAGATGTCCCTATAGCCAGGCGTGATGGTACATGCCTATAATCCCAGTACTTGGGAGGCTGAGTCAAGAGGATTGCAAGTGTAAGCCAGCCTCAGCAAGACCCTCAGCAACTTAGCAATACACTGTCTCAAAATAAAAAATAAGTAAAGGGCTGGGGGTGTAGCTCAGAGGTAGAACACTCCTGGGTTCAGTCTCTAGTACCAAAACAAAAACAAAGACAAATGATGTCCCTATTTGCACTGCATGTTAACTGTGCATTTCCATTCAGTCAGCTGGTAATAAACATTCCATCCAAGAATTATAGAATATGTAGGAGAGGATTTGTGTAACCTATCAGCATCAGCCATTCATATTGACTTGTCTTACCTAATCATGAATGCATAAGCAGTCCAGCCAATGGGAGGACAGTCTGTGTGAATCCCTGTGGCTGCTGTGCCAGGATTTACAATCACAATGTCTAGGTTTTAATCCAGCCCGACAGATTGATAACTGAATAATCTTGTGCAAATCTGTGACCTGTACTTTCCTCACACTTGTCAACTACCAGAAGGTGGTCAGGATTAATTTTTAGTCTTTGTTAATGAGGTCATGTCACTCTTATTCATGGATTATTTTTCAAAAATTCTAATGCATTGACAAAGGGCAAGATATTCATCCCACTTTCTGTTATAAATAAGCATTTACTCTTTATAAAGTAAAAAGCTCTGCAAGAACAGCAATAATACTAAAAAAAACCTACCTCCTTTTTAAATGTCCCTTTATGATAAATGACTTGTTTCAAATCATAGCCCTCTTCCGTGATCTGACTCAATATTTGGTATCTTGGTATCTGTCACCCGATACACATGCATTCATGTGTGTGATTTACATGTGGTGTGTGTGTGTGTGTGTGTGTGCAGAATGCTGTGCTACTTTTAGAGGACTTAAATGCATGAGGCTGATCTTTGGACTTCTATTTAAGAATCTCTGTGAGGGAAAGGCTACTCAGCATAGACATTAGAGAATTACAAGGCCACATAGCAAAGCAATCAACATATTCCAAAGGAGTTATTCACTACTACATAGAGAGTTCTCTGAAGAGAGAAAAAAAACATTTAAAGAAAATTATAAGTAGATAATTTCATATATGTTTCAAAGTTCATATTTCCCAGGTCTGTCTAATTTCCTAGCACAAGGTTCCAATTTTGAAATTTTTTGGAATTCAAAGAGGGAGAATTTAAAATGGAAAATATTGGTCTGTGTTTCATGAGACAAGTGAATGCATTTTAAGATCATTTTTCTTTTGTCATGCTTTTTCTTACTGTAGGCACGGTTGTGATGCACCGTTTTCCATCTACCTCTTCATATAACACGTCCTTTATTTCTCAAACCCAAGTGGGCGACATCCAGGCTTGGTCCAGCGTGACTGTTTGGTACAAGATGCAACGTATGTTTTTGTTCTGAGACCAAATTTGGCAGACTCTCCCTTGGTCAAAGTTACTGAGGCCACACACAGCACAGGCTCTGGTATTGGCTCTGCCCAAGGTCAATTCTTTGCCCTTGAACAGCCTCTCTTCACCTGCAGTTTGTTCTGGGACTTTCCTAGAAACCATAGTCTTCAATGGAAGGGCGTGAGGCAGTGGGCTGTCACAGTCACCTGCGGCTCTGCACTTCATACCCTTCCAAACACGGTTCCCAGAGTAGCTGCCATCTGGCCTTGTGAGCTATTCCTGGTGGCCCTTGAACTTGGGTCACCCCTCCTGCTGCCCTGCAGCTGCACCCAGGGGCAGCCCTGCACCCATGTTTGGAGGCTTATTCCCATCACTCAGCCCTTGACGAAGCGGGAGGGTGGACTTGCTGGTCCTCAGGGTGGATTCCAACCCCCTCTGTGTTATGACACCCCACCTCCCTCTCTCTGTCACAGCTGTCTCTGTCTACACAAATGGAACCGTGTTTGCTGCAGACACTGAAGTCACCTTTGTGGCGATTACCATGGAAACCGCACCCCTGGAGTTTGCCTGGTATTTTGGAGACGATCCACCAGTGAGGACAACTTCCAGAAGCATTAGAAGGAGGCTCCACATCCCCGGGTGGTCTGTATCCATGGTGGTCCTGAGGGGTGGTGATGCAGCCCACACTCAGGCTGAAGAGTATCCTGCTGCTACCCAAACAACCTTAAGCATGCCACGTCCGTGTTGTAAGGAGACACTGAGTACTTTCCTTAGCTGAGCTCAAGCTAAGAATGAAAGGAAAAGGGACTCACTTCCCTTTTGTGTGCAGGCTTTGGAACCCAGCAATCCAGGTTCACACCCCATCTCGGCCACCAGTGAGCCTTGGGTCCTTCCTCCTGTGAAGAAGGGCAGCAGCGCTCACACCCTGCTTGGAAAAGTGAATTAAATGAGAAAGAGAGGCCAAAAGTGAATTAAATGAGAAAGAGAGGCCAAAAGTGAATTAAATGAGAAAGAGAGGCCAAAAGTGAATTAAATGAGAAAGAGAGGCCAAAAGTGAATTAAATGAGAAAGAGAGGCCAAAAATATTACTCCCCTTTTCCCCCAGTAAGGTGAAAATCACCAGGTTCTGTGCTACTGGACAAAGTAGCCCCACCCCTGCCTTTCTGTTGAGGGACATGGAATCTCTCCAGCGCTGTGTTCTCACCTTGCCGTGTGCCTTTCCTGCTTCCTGCTGCATCCCCCAGGTACCATGTGACGGTCAAGGCCTCCAGCGGGGCCAGCAGTGTGGTCTCGGAGCCCCACCTCGTCAGGGTGCAGAAGAGAATCGTGGCCAATCGGCTCATGTGCGCCGCCTCAGCTCTGGTAAACAGCAGTGTGGCCTTCGAGTGCAGAATCAACTTTGGCACCGATGTTGCCTACCTGTGGAACTTTGGGGATGGCACCGTCAGCCCCGGGAGCAGTTCCAGTAGCCATGTCTACAGCAGGTAGGCCACGCAGGACAGGTGACAGTGTGCTGCAGAAGGTGGCTGAGTCAGCTCTCGGGTTCCCCACAGTCCACCTGCCTGTCAGGTGATGGAGATGACAGATATTACGCAGAGACAAATCGACAGTCACAACATGGCTGTGACTATCGAGTAGCTTGAAGCCCAGGGGTGGTGGGACAACTCATCTTGTTTCAGAAACTAAAGAACCATGCACACAGGCATGTGCACGTGAGCTGAAGGGGAGTTGCTGAGTAGGAGCTTGCCAGAGGGAAGAGTGGGGAGGGAGGGGCTCCCAACAGAGCCCAGAGCCCAGGTGAGACCTGAGGCGACAGACTGGGGAGAAGCTCAGCGAGGCTGGTGAGATGCGTGAGAGAGGGGATGGCGAGCTGGCAGAAAAGAGAGTCAGGTGCCCGGGGCAGGCATTAAAGACCTCAGTGTCACATGGAAGAGCAGGAACACTTGTAATTAATCTTTTAATCCATGCTTTACTGAACACCCACCGTTTACCTGGAACAAAACATTATGGAGACAGTCATGTATCACTTAACAACAAGATGAGGACACGCTCTGAGAAATGTGTCCTCAGTTGACTTTGTCGTTGTGCAAACATCATCGAGTGTGGCGGCACCAACCTAGAGGGTAAAGGTCAGTCACTTGAGGTAGCCTCTTCATGCAGTCAAGAGAAGATAACAAGAGAGTACGAGGCTGCTGCCAGGTAACACGGCACACACTGTTTACAGCAAGCTTTCTAAGTCAAAGCAGCACACTCTAAAATAATGATAAAATATATAGTATATAAATAAATACATAAACCAGTAGCATACTCGTTTTTTTCAAAACCAAATGTTATATATACTGAACATAATTCCTGGTGCGATACTTTCACATGAGCGTGGCACAGTAGTTGTGTTCACACCAGTAGCACCAAGAGCACGTGAGTAACACATTGCACTACCACATTATGACAGCTGTGGCGTCACTAGGCAGTAGGAGTTGCTTAGCTCCGTGATACTCGTAAGGGACCACCCTTGTATAGCAGTGCTTCGTTGAACAAAACATGCAGGTTGTGTCTGGATAACAAATGCATGGCTTCCTTTGTCCAAAATAAATGTAGCTTTTTCTTAGAGAGCATAGACAGGCCCATGGAAAACCACAGGTATAGACCACAAGATTGCACATCTCAGCATTCCGAGCCTTACACGGTGCAGAGGCATGGGGCTAATTGTTCCCAGCTGAGTCTCTGGTTAGGGTGAGTCTCAGGTCCCCAAAGGGTTGAGACCTCCCAGTGGGACATCTAGTTCTCACAGCTGTGAAAGACAAGTGTGGCCAAGGTTGACCACACTCTGTGTCTTGGACTAGCACAGAGACTTCATGCTGGTACAGGGGAGTACTGTGGTGTGCAGGGGTATCCCCAAAGCAAGATTCATGTGGGTGGTGGCACCAGAGGAAGATGGCAGACTTCATCCAATACAGGGTGTCCACAGGAACCCACACCTGCACCTCTCTTTGCTTTGATGGGGACTCCTGAATGGTCCATCACTGGCCATGATTCGGGACTTCTCTATTGCAAATAGATTCTCATGTGCAGAAGGGCTGGGCAAGAGTACCTGGTGGACTGGTGAGTGATCAGGCAGGTGTCTGGGTCCAGGCTTTCGGCAGTGTGTTCTGCAGCTCCTGGAGCCCTTTCCTGCTCTCTACAAATGACAGGACATGCTCAGTATCATCTCCAGTGTTGGCTCCGAACCTTCCCACAACTGGAGACCACCATGCAGCCCTCGTCCTCCTCTTTGCACCTGTCTTTCTTCCCGAGCTCCAGCATGGCCACTGACAGAGTGTCTCAGTCAACATTCTCACTGCGATAATCCAAAAAGACTGACCACACAACTTAACGGGAGGAAGATATATTTGCTCACTTTCTCAGAGATTTCAGGTTCAGTCCATGTGAGGCTGGGTTACATCTGTGGAGCTCAGGGCATGGTGGCAGGAAGCACAGAGAGGGAGAGCACAAGGGGGAGGAGAGACCTGATATAATCCCCATGGTCACACCCCCAGGAACCACCTTCTTAGCAACCATACCCCACTTCCAACATTGCTACCTTTTTTCCGTGAGGGCTAAATCCAAACCATTATCCATCGTGATCCTTGCAAACTCAACTTCAGGAGTTTCTCATGGGACTATGGGTCTGTTTCTAATTCAGAAGTCTTGGATGATTGTCCACTTTGTGGTTTGGGCAGGCAACATGCATTTCCCTGGTGAAAACAGCCTGCTGGGTCCAGAGCTGCCTGACTCACACGACCCTCCTGTGCTGCATCTCTCCACAACCGGACCCTCCACCCTTCCCAGGGGCTGGACTTGGGTCCCGGTTGGGGACCTCTCCTGCACCGCCTGAGTTTGCAGGATCTAAGAGGTCAGTCAGGACATCTGACCCCCAGAGCAGAGACCAGAGCAGGAAGATCATGCCCAGAGACCTTCAAGTCTGGGTCAGGTGTCCATCACACAAGGAAAACGCTCAGTGGCTCTGTGGTCAGCACACTGCTGGGCCATGGCTGCAGGGAGCAGCATGTTCTCACCTGGATGTGTTGTGTTTTGTGTTGGAGCATGTGACATTAGTCTGGGGTTTGGCACTGGGCCTGACCATGCAACTGGTCCACCAGTCAGACAATGAATGGCCTCTGTGAATATCGGCCTCGTGATCCTTGCCTCTCTGTCCCCACTCCTTGACTGACTTGCCATCAAACACTATAACTGTGCATATCTGGGATGGTCCAGGAGGAATGAATGAAGCCTGACATATAGCACAATCTCATTTCTCTGCTTTCCGCCCTTCCAGGGAAGGAGAATTTACAGTGGAGGTCCTTGCCTTCAATAACGTCAGCTCTGCTGCCCTAAGAAAGCAGCTTTTCATCGTGCGTGAGCCCTGCCAGCCACCCCCAGTGAAGAACATGGGGCCCG
Source organism: Glis glis (assembly GCA_004027185.1). NCBI lineage: Eukaryota > Metazoa > Chordata > Mammalia > Rodentia > Gliridae > Glis > Glis glis. The sequence goes on along the minus strand of PVJS01001371.1, from coordinate 79,703 downwards.
GGAAGGTCCAGGTAGGTCCAGGGACTGAGGATCGCTCTCAGCCTCCTGGTGATGCTGCCTCCCGGTAGGGCCAGTATTAGGGTGGGCAAGCACACTGGGGAAATGAAGGAGGCTTTGTCGAGTTTAGCCTGCTGCGTTTTACACAAAAGAGCCCCTGTAAGGGCTTCAGAGAGGGTGGGCCAGTCCTGGGGTGGGGGCAACCCAGCCTGGAAGAGAGGGGAGAGCCTGGCTTCTGGCACGTGAATGGGGCCTTTATTCGGTTATATGACTCTGGCATTCAGCACAGCTTGCTTGAGGAGTTTCCTTCTTCTTCTTCTTCTTTTGATTGTACAGAGAACTGTACCATACTCAGGAGAAAGGAAAATTTAACACGAAAAGGAAAAGAAATGGTCCATTGTTGAACGCCAACTATGGGTTAGGAAAAACGGAGTTGCTTTTGCTTTTTTTTTTTTCATTCCTTTGAGGTCCGTGATTTTAAAATTTTCTTCTCAGGACAAAAGTGCTCAGGTGACACCTGAGAATTAAAATCCATGACTAAGCATTTGCCAAAATGTTTTCTGTGACAGGCAGAAAGCCCCACGAGGTCAGTTGCTGGGCCTGGAGCAGCTCAGGCCGGGGCGCCCCCAGAGCCTACAGTGGAGGTCGGGGGCCCTTTCTTAGAGCCGGCCTGCATCCTCCCAGGAGCTCTGGGGCCCTGGCGGGCGAGACCTCTGCCTACCCTCCAGGCTGCGCTGTCAGGCGCTCTGTGTGTAGGGAGCATGCCCCGTGGGTGGGAGACAGAACACAGGTCAAGGGGACTCCAGCCCAAGGCCAGAGCTGGGCAGACCCTGGCTCTGCTGTGAGGTGGAGCCATGGTTTTTTAATTTTTGAATTCTTCTCATTATTTTTAAAATTTGTTAACCCATATATAAAACCAAAAATTGTACCTTTTAATGTGTTTGGTTTCTTAATCTAGAACATTTTCATTTGAATTTTCTCATCTGTGCAAAGAAGAAAACAACATTGATAGCATCATTTTTATTTTTTTTTTCCTGGTGCTAAGGGTTGGACCCAGCAGCATTCCATTCTATCTCTGAGTTACACCCCCTGCTCTATTTTATTTTATTTTTTATTTTGAAACAGGGTTTCACTAATTTGCTGAGGGCTTCACTAAATTGCTGAGGCTGGCCTTGAACCTGTGATTCTCCTGTCTCAGCCTCACAAATACTGGGATTACAGGGGCGCACCCCCATGCCCAACTTCCATGTTTTTCTTTATACTTCACTTTATTCATTTTCTAAAAGTATAAAGAAAAGTGGAATCATCTGAAATCCTGCCGACACGAGAGAGACAACCAGCGTTCATTAACTGATGCATTTATTTATTTTTTTGGTAGTTTTCTAAGCCTCTTGATATGTGAAGTGTGTCTGTGCGTTTGAGAGTGTGCATGTTCGTCATAAAACTGGGTTTTAGCATGACCATTTTCTCTTATTATATAATCTTGATTACATGATTTTATAGGCAGCATAATGATAAGTCATATGCACAAATTATACATCATTTAACAATGTCTTCATTATTAAACATCCATTGTTTCCAATTTTTATGGAACCTTCAGGAAAAAGAAGTCCTCTAGGGGGAGCCCTTGCACCCAGCATGGGCAGCAGTACAGGAAGTTCAGGGTTTGGGCAGACACAGCATTCTAAGATCCCCAGCCTGGGCTGTTAGGTCAGGCTCAGGGTGTTGGGGAGAGGGCAGGCCTGTTCTCGGAGCATGGGGGAAGAGGAAAAGGTGGCCTGGGAGGACCACCTGGTTGGCAAGTTTAAGGACTGTGAATAGGTCAGCACTGATACATCCCTGTGTCATCGTCCTTTTTAGTTTATTAGTGTAAGCAAATAAGCCAGGCATGGTGGTGCATGCCTGTAGTCCCTGTACCTGGGAGGCTGAGACAGGAGGCTTGAAGATTCAAGGCCAGCCTCAGCAACTTAGCAAGACCCTGTTTCAAAATAAAAAAATAAAATAAAATAGAGCTGGGGGTGTAGCTCAGAAGTAGGATGCCACTGGGTTCAATCCCTAGTACCACACACACACACCAAAAAAAAAAAAATGTAAGCAAACATGTTTTTATATTTTTATAAACTACCATTTACATGAAAATTTTTACTATGGAAATTTTTAAGCATAAATAAAGGTAGAAAGCATAGTGCAATAAACCCATCACTTTCAAAGACTGGCGGGGCGTGTATAAAGGCCCCCAGAGCCTGGTTGATGAGATTCCCCAAAACCCCAAGTGGACTGTCCACTTCCGACATCTACAAGACACTGTCTACAACCGAATCAATACTGTCCATGTTTTAAAACTCAATGATGTTCAAAGGAGAGAAAGGTGCTTCCTGCCCCCATGAAACAGACCCAGCTTACCTGTCACCCGGTGACAGTGCCCACTGAAACATCTTACTCTGAATGTGGGAACGAAGGGAAAGAAGTAGCCATTTATTCCTGCTTTCCTGAACGAGCCACCATTTAAGAAACCTCTTAGTTCTAGCAGATGAGAAAAACTTTTCTTTTTTTCTCCTCACTCCCTTTTTTTAAAAAAATTAATAAATATTATCCATTCCAAACCTAGCAGCTGCCCAAAGATATGTTTTGTACAGAATTAGAGAAATTTGATCATGATGTAGGTTTAGATCATATTAAGAAGTCATTGTTAATTGTTAACGTGAGATTCTAGCAATGTATTTGTCAAGAAACCCTTAAATTTTAGAGATATCTATTGAGGATTTAGAAGTTAAATCTATTGAGAATTTAGAAGCTGAATGTCATGATTTCTGAGAACTGCTTTAGAATGTTTCAGATAAAAAACAAAGAAACCAAATATCTCTCATATATATATAACTATACACACACACACACACACACACGCACGCACGCACGCACGCACACACACACGCACACATATGGCAAATAAATTTCTTTTTTGGTCTCTATTTTCTTTTCTTTTCTTTTTTGCAGTACTGGGGATTGAACCCAGGGGAATTCTACCTCCGAGCTACACCCCCAGCTCTATTTTTTATTCTTTTATTTATTTATTTATTTTTTGCGGTACCGGGGATGGAACCCAGGGGCATTTTATCTCCGCGCTACACCCCCAGCCCTATTTTTTATACTTTATTTTGAAACCGGGTCTCACGAAGTTACAGAAGGCCTCACTAAGTAGAGAGAGAGAGAGACGAGAGAGAGAGAGAGAGAGAGAGAGAGAGAGAGAAAGGGAGAGAGAGAGAGAGAGAGAGAGAAAGAGAGAGAGAGAGCTGAGGCTGGCCGCGAACCCGGATCCTCCGGTCTCCGCCTCCCAAAGTACTGGGATTACAAGCGTGAGCCACCACGCCTGGCATTATTCTTTATTTTGAAATAGGGTCTCACTAAGTTGTGGAGGGCCTCACTAAGTATCTGAGGCTGGCCATGAACCCGAATCCTCCAGTCTCAGCATCCCAAGTACTGGGATTACAAGCGTGCGCCACCACGCCTGGCTTGGTCTCTCTTTTAAAATGTACATTTTTGACATTCATAAGTTTTAAGCTTTTATGTGAGTAATCTCTTTTGGTATCTTCCCTTTAATTTTATGCTTAGAAAGTTTTTTTTCACATTACAGATATGTAAGTATAAATACTTATTCTTCTTGCTTTTATATTTTTACATTTTTCTTTTGTCTATCAAATAAATGTAGTATTTGTCCAAGTGCTGCCTAGAGTCCAGCCCCAGATCCCATCCTGTGATTATACAAGCAATTGGAGCTTCGTGAGAGTGAGTTTCTAGTAATCTGCTGTGTTACTGCAATGATACTAACAAATAATTGGGGATTTGTAAGCGAGAGTGAGTATCTAGTCATCTGCGGCACCATTCAACGCGATAGACACTTTACAAGACTTTGTCCTCATTTAGGTATGGAGGTCTCAGCCCCTGAGACTGGCAGTGACATTTGAAGCTGCCGTGCTCTGTGACATCTCCCGAGGTCTCTCCTATACCTGGAGCTTTGTGGACTCTGAGGGGTCCCCTGTCCCCCTCCCTGCTGCCGTCAACCTCCACCGACAGGCCGTCGTGCTCCCCAGCTATGCCCTGGAACCTGGGAACTACACCGCCATCAGCAAGGTGGGCGCTCTGCCTTAGACTGCTGTTGGTGCAGTGACACCAGGCCTTTCCAAGTACTGGAGCGGGAGCGCCACACCTGTAACTCTGAACCCATTCTGTCCACACAGGGTGTTGTTGAAAAAGCATGGGTAGGATTTTAGTAGAAATGTTTAATTCCCAAGAGAACATATGTTCAAACACTAAGTGACCAGTATAAAACTCCTTCTGGGTTAACAAATCCTTCCTGTGCCCTCCTTGGAGTAAGTGTTGAGCTGGTGCCAAGACATCAAAATATTGAGCTCTTGGCCGGATGGCGCACTCTTGTAATCCCAGTACTTGGGAGGCTGAGACAGGAGCATCGCGGGTTCGCAGCCAGCCTCAGCTACTTAGTGAGGCCCTCTACAATTTAGTGAGACCCTGTTTCAAAATAAAGAATAAAAATAGGGCTGGGGGTGTAGCTCAGAGGTAGAATGCCCTGGGTTCAATCCCCAGTACCGCAAAAAAAAAAAAAAAAGAATACTGGGCCTTACCACGTAGGAGCTTATCACCCAGAAAGGAAGGGAGAGTATCCACCAGAGCAGAGTCATGCGAGAGGCACCCACAGTGACCACCAGACACCTTGGCCCTCAGCTAGCGCTCAGTGCATTTTTGGCTGGACAGAGGGTGCAAATATGTGGGTTAGGAGAGGGAGGTCATTTCTCCAAGAGTGGGCTTCGTGGAGGAAGGCCTTGAAGAGTCTGTTCACAGGCGTAGAAAGTGGTAGGGGGGGTCAACAGCCTGGCCGGGGATGGTAAGTGAGCCTGGAGGGAGGGTGTGGAGTCAGACTGAGGTGAGCTGGGCAAGGTGGAGGTCAGAGGGGGGGCCCCAGAGACTCTGCAGTGGAGGGGTTCTGTTCTTTCACTCGGTGGGACATGGGACCAACGCAGGCCTCACGTGGCTCACCACAGTGTCCCCCAAACTGGCCTGGACATTGATCAAGGGCAGGAGTCCACTGAGTCTGTGCCAGATGTCACAGAGTCCTCTCACGCTTCCCTTCTGTGTGAATCGGACCCATGACAATTGGCCGAGGAACAGGGGGCCAAACTTGAGGGGCACTGTTAGATGCAGTTGATAGAAAAAAGTCCATGTTTCCAAGCAGGATGCGTACTGCTCTCTGGAACTATGATCTGGGAACGAGTTGGACACAGATCGAAGGGTGGATGTTGGGAGAGTATTCTAGTGGTGAAGTCGAGAAGTCCTGAGAGGCTGAGACAGGTGGGGGCAATGGAATGGAGAGCAGAGCATTCGAGAACGGTAAAGAAAGCCAAACAAATGGGTAGATCATGGGAAAACTTTCTCATTGACTCAGGAGGTTTGAAACTGTAAGGTATGTGCACACAGGGAACATTGTTATCTGGGGTGGTATGCTCACACACCGAGACGTTAACACAAACTTGGGCAGGAAAATGTTCATACTCTCCTTTTCTCCAACCACATCTCCAATGAACACGCAGTAGGTGGTTTAACAGCCATGACTGGTTTAGTTGAGCCAAGGGACACAGCTCCCTTTCTAGTGTTGTGTGTAGGCCCCGCGAGCACCTGCTTGGTCCCCGTGTGACGCCCCTTGTCGTTGGCCCCCAGGTTCAAATCAAGGGCAGCGTGGTGCACAGCAACTACTGTGTGGGCGTGGAGGTGCGAGGCAGGGTGCCTTTCAGTGTGATCTCAGGAGGCACACACCTCTTCATCTCCAGGGCCGCCTCAGCCACTGTCATCCTGAGGGGGTCCCAGTCCTACGACCCCGATGACCCGGGAGCTGCTCTCAGGTGAGGCCGCACCACTATACATCTCTCAGACTCTGACTTCTTCAAACTCTGGCTCAGGAATTCGGGAGAGTGGGTTTTAGAATCCTGCCAAGAGAGTTTAAAAAGTTTAAGTGCATCCAATTTTGTTCCGGTCAGCATCCTCAGTCATAATCTAAAGACTGACTAGGTAACTTGGAGGAAAGAAGATTTCTTTTCTTATGGTTTTGGGTTCAGTCCATGTGAGGCCGGGGACCGCGGATGTCAGGGCATGGCGGTGAGAGGAGAGAGAGAGAGTACATGGGCTGTATTTTTCTCTTGGAAGCAAGAGATAGAGCAGGGGGAGGAGGAACCATTTATATAATCCCCAAGGCTGCCCCCCCCAAGGGACCCACCTCCAGCCACACCCTACTGGCCAGGGTCACCACTCAGATAAATCCATTACAATGGATTTATCCACTACTGGGATTACAACCCTCAAGACTCAATTTCATCAGCTCCAAACATTAATAAATGAGCTCTTTAGGGGACATTTTATATCTAACTATAAAAGCTTTCCTAAGTTGAACCATATTATTTAGGATCAAAATATAAGGTAATTTCGGAAAGGGCAGAGTAAAATGTGAGTAGCTTTTTAGGTGGTGTTTAAAATATGACTTGGGCATATACGGCTTAACTGTTAACCCTTTCATTAAGATTCTTGGTTGGCGAGATGCCTTGACGTGTGGGAGACATGAGTTTGTACACCCAGGTGGGGTCTCTTGCTGTTGGGGTCCTGCAGGCCTTGCTCTCACCTCTACCCGCTACCTGACCTGGGGCTCCCCAATCTCCTGATGTGGATCCATCCATGACCCACGTGCCAATCCGCTTCAACATGCGTCGAAGACACATCCCTGCCTTACAGCTCAGACACGCCCGCTCTGGTTGGACCACTTGCCTGTGTATCCCTGCCCCCCTTCAGCACCCCCTTTCTTGCATCTTGCAACATCTCAGCCATTGTCCCCACCTTCTCCCAGAAGCCTTCCCTGTCTCACGCAGGAATGATTCTTCTAGTGACTCAGGGTAAATCCCAAGCCAGAGTCTCTGACTTCTCTTTCTTCACACATCATGTTTCACCTGTCAGGAAATCTTGTTCCTTGCCCTCTCAGAAACACCATCTCCATCCCCTCCCCTGCTCCTCCAGGGCTTTGCTTCCTCCAGGGTGGCCTCTCCCCAGAGCCCTCCACGCCACCGCCACCTCCCCCTGTGGCCCATTCTCCAAGGTGGGGGATGGATTCTTCTAGAACGAGTCAAAAGCCCTCACTCCACTGTGCTGATTCTCCAGAGCTAGCTCCTTTTTCACGCTGAGTAAAGCCAACGTCCTCAGTCCCCTCTCCTCTGAGTCTAGCATGTGATTCTCCCCAGCCCCTCCAGCTTCCTACTGCCCCCACCGCTCAGTCCTGAGGGGCGCTTCTCCCTCGGCTCCTCGCACCCGGTTCCTTCTGCATCTCTTCTCTCAGCTCACCAGAGTCCTCTACCACATTCTTCCTTCAATTCCATGCTGGGGCATCACCTTCCCAGTGAGGCCCACCCTGAGACCTGTTTAAAAAGATGAATCCTGAGCCGGGCGTGGTGGCGCATGCTTGTAATCCCAATACTTGGGAGGCTGAGACGGGAGGATCCGGGTTCGCAGCCAGCCTCAGCTACTTAGTGAGGCCCTCTGCAACTTAGTGAGACCTTTTTTCAAAATTAAGAAGAAAATAGGGCTGGGGGTGTAGCTCGGAAGTAGAATGCCCCTGGGTCCAATCCCCAGTACTGCATAAAAAAAAAAGACAAATCCTGCCTTTCTCCAATATTTTCTCTTATAGGGCCCCTGTTCATGGTCTGTCCCGCATCGAGTATAAGCTCCATGAGGGCAGGGCTCTCCCTTGATATATCCCTGTGCCTGGCATGTGGAGTCTATTCAATGGATATTTACAAATAAGTAGAGGAAGCACTTTGTCCCCTTCGCCCCGACGATCCCACACGTGTTTGCTGCACGCCAGGGGTGGGATTTGGTATTTTAGTCCAGTGGAGACGAGAGGCTCCCTCTGCCCCCATTCACCAGGGGAGCAGACAACAGTCCAGTTGAATCCCAGGTGCAGAGATGTAAGCTGGACGCTCTGCTGAGTGAGCGAGAGGGTGCTGGTGCCCAGCAGGCCGGTTAAGGGCTGTGCAGTGCTGTGTCATGCAGCTTTGGAAATAGAAAGGACTAGAACATGGTACCTGCAAACCAGACAGAGAAATGCACCTGTAAAGCTCAGCGACTGCCAGGCATGGTGGCACACACTTGTAATCCCAGTACTTGGGAGGCTGAGACAGGAGGATTGCAGGTTCACAGCCAGCCTCAGCTACTTAGTGAGACCCTCTGCAACTTAGTGAGACCCTCTGCAACTTAGTGAGACCCTGTTTCAAAATAAAGAATAAAAAATAAGGCTGGGGGTGTAGCTCGGAGGTAGAATGCCCCTGGGTTCAATCCCCAGTACTGCACACACACACAAAAAAAGTTCAGCGGCCGCTCAGACTCAGGCAGCACCTGTAGAAATGGCTCACTATGGAAGGACTGGCTCAGGACTCCCATCTCAGCTGCTTGCACGTCAGCGTGTCCCCCCTGCCCAGCTGCTTGTCTAAATGTGTGTCCCCTCTAGATTAAGACCTGTTCAAAGTTGGAGGCGGTGTGCTGTCAGTCTCCCTACTTGATCCTGATGGAACAACTGTGCCTGTTTGCTTTGTTGGATACGGCAATTATGTTGCAGAAAGATGGTGGGATTGGAGGAGAGACATCTAGAGCTGGCCCCGCCTTCTGCCAGCTCTGAGATAGGGCGGCTCCCTGAAACCTCCCGAAATGCACATTCTCCCCAAAGTTGGGCCAATATGACATCTTGTCTGTCATGTGGAGTTGTCGTGTGTCACAAGGATGAGAGGTGGTATTGGCAGACAGCAGACGGGAACATGGCTGTGTCACTGGAAGGGACAGAGGTGTGACAGAAGGGGTCACTGTGTTCAGGGATGGGTGACAGCAGCTCCCAGGCTAGGGTGGAAGCGTGGTGCTCAAGGAAGAAGATCGTGCACAGAGCCCCTTGCTGACACCAGAGCATGGGGCCAGCATGTGTCCCCTGGACCTGCAGGGGCGCCCTGACCCCTTCCAACGGCTTCTCCAACAGGTATCACTGGACGTGCACTGCCGCCAGCTTGCCTGACCAGCCCTGCTTCGACAATTCGGCTCTACACCAACTGGACACCGGGGCTCCCGCCATTTCCTTCTCAGCAAGATGGCTCAGCGAGTGCTGTGACCAGTTCCTCGTGACACTGACTGTCTCCAGCAGTGGCCGGAACTCTTCCGAGGCGCAGGTGTTCCTGTCCATCCACCCTGCCTCGTCCTTCAGGTACACCTGCCCTGAGTCCCAGGTAGGAAGAAGGCACTGGTTAGGAAGAGGCAGGGGACTTGGGTCCCACTCCCAGCAGAGCTCTGGGGAGCTTCAGACAGCCTGAGAATGCTGGCTCACGCTGGCAGTACATCCCGTGGAGTCCGCGGATGTTCTCCATCACGCGGGCTGCGGAGTCTCCACTGAGCTTACAGTGCAAAACCAGCAGCCGGGCGATTGAACAGTACGCATGAACGTGGCCAAAGAGCCCACCCATCGTTTCCTAACGTATCAAACCGATTCACCTGTTCCAGATTCATCCACATCTCCTGGGTCAGCTTTCACGACATCTATGTCAACTGGAATGAAGAACTTTCTCTCCGAGCCGTGTGTGAAGACTGTGGGGCAATATCGAATCTCTCTTATTCCTGGGATCTCTTTTTAGTTAATGCAACAGAAAAGAATAAGATTGAAGGTAAAAGTCTTGGCTTTATTTTGTTGACTGAGGAAGAGCTCAGGGCTGTTTTGAGATTGCTGAGATTTGGGTCTGACTGGCGTGTCTGACCTGCCGGCTCCCCTGGCCGCTCTGGCTTTTGCCCTCCAGAAGAGAGGCCCCCAGTACCTCTCCCTTGTCCCTGAGTCCAGTGCTTGCTTAGGCAGTTTTCTTAGTTTAAAGCCACAGTAAGCTACTGAAAAGGACTCATGATGTGACATGCTTTTCGGTGGACCAAGTCCCCGTGATGCCGTGAAGTCTATATTTGGTCTACATTCCTGTCTCCCAGCATGCAACTCCTAAAACACTTGGAGTCTTCAAAGTGACAGTGTCTTTTGTATGCTAGGAAGCTGGTTGATGGCTGGCAGCCCCCAGGGAGCTTTGGGATGGGGACCCATCATCACTGGAAAGATCGAGGCAGGATTAGCGAGCTGGGACTTTCAGCCCCACTCAGTCACCAATGGCCATTGATTTAACCAAGCGTGCCTATACAACAAAACTGCCAATAAAACCCCAAAAGAACAGAGTTCAGAGAGCTTCCGGACAGCCGAACAGGTGGAGGTTCCAGACACCCAGAGAGTTCACAGAAGCTCAGAGCCCCTTCCCACACATTTTGCCCTGAGTATCTCTTCGTCCCAGGTATCTTTTGTAATAGCCTTTCTGTTCTGGTCAGCACTCTCACTGACATAATCTAAAGACCTGACCATGTACCTTAGAGGAAAGAAGATTTATTTTCTTACAGTTTCGGATTCAGTCCATGTGAGACCGGAGACCGTGGATCTCAGGGCATGGCGGCGGGAGGAAGAGAGAGAGAAAACACACGGGCTGTGCTCCTCACATCATGGAAGCCAGAAGCAAGGGAAAGAGCTGGGGAGGGGGGACCATGTATAATCCCCAAGGCCACACCCCCAGGGACCCACTTCCAGCCACACCCTACTGGCTTGGGTCACTACCCAGATAAATCCATTACAATGGGTTTATCCACTGCTGGGATTACAACCCTCATGACTCAATTACATCAGTTCCAAACCTTAATAAATGAGCTCTTTAGGGGACATTTTATATCTAACCATAACACTTTCTAATAAACCAGGAAATCTAAGTGTTCCCCTGAGTTCTGTGAGCCACTCCGGCAAACTAATCAAATTTAAGGAGGGGGCCATGGGAACCCTAATTTGTAGACAATCAGTCAGAAGCACAGGTAGAAACCACCTGGGGCTTATGACTGGCATTTGAAGGGGGGCAGTTTGGGGGCCCAGGCTCCCCTGTAAGGTCTGATGCTAGCTCCAGGTCGGTGTGAGAATTGAACTGAGCTATAGGACACCAGCTGGTGGGGAGAAATCACACCTTTTGGGATTCCAGAAGTGACTTGCGTCGGGAGAATATGGCAGGAGAAGCTGAGCCTGTCTTCTCTGTACATTCCCCCACGGTCTTTGGGCAGCTGCAGGGGAGGTCCTGGTTCTGAGCCTCACTCCTGCACTGCCAGCTGGTGACCTCTCTAAGATTCAGTGAAAGATTTGTCACCCTCACAGGCAAGTGTGGGAGAAAAAGAGTTTATGCAAACCAAAATTAGGATGGCTACCTGGGGAGAAAACAGAATCCTAGTTGCCCAGGATATAAGCGCTCTGTAAGTGGTGTCTGAGCAGCTGGGTTCTTAATAGGCTTTTAAAAAAGGACAAGAAGGAGGTTCCGATAGCATTGGTTAACAAAAGTAGCTCAGAACGTGGGTTGGTGGTGGGCCACTGGTGGTAAGAATCGCATTCCAGGTAAGAATTGCAATACACAGGGAAGCGCTTTGCCAGGGTTGTCTGTTATCTTCATGGTGTTGGGAGTCTACAGAGATGTGTCACACTGGGTCAAAATGACCTAGGGGCTGTGGCCTCCTGCCTCGTGTTTCCCCTAGACTAAAGAATTGTGTGACCTTGTTCTTGCCACATTTTAAATCCTTTCTCTTACCACTTCAGAGTGGTAATAGGGCTAAGTAAAATAAAATAATGTATAAAACAAATAAATGGTGGTAGGGCTAAAGAAAATAATGTGTAAGAGCGTACCAGGTGACGGGCTACCTGGCCGGTGGATTCTGTGGGACACTTAGGTGTTAGACTGAGTTCCCATGTGGTGATGACTGCCACCAGGGAGCCGGTTCCAACGGCAAACAGAGCAGCTTTGATTGTGAGCTGGCAGCTAGCTGCTACAGCGAAGTTCCTGCCAAGCCCCTGCTGGCTGCCTGCCACGTTTTTTTAAAATTATTAATGTGTCCGATGGGGCCATACGAAGCTTCCGTCGCCTGGCTCCAAGTACAGCTGGCCTCAACAGCTCAGGGGACACAAAGATATCGAGGGCAATTGTGCCTCTGTTGCAGGAGATGTATTCCCAAGCTCTTTTAGGTGCAGTGAATTTTCCCAAATGAAAGCCCAGGCTGATGGATGATTCCTTTTGCCGTAGAAACACATCTAGTGGTTCAACTTTCAGCAAGGAGACCCAGGCTGCAATGGATGTATTTCAAAGAACTGGCTGTCCCAGGGTCAAAAGAAACAGCTAACTCTATTGACATGTCATTTATATGTCCGTGGCTAATTTTGTTTGTTTGTTTCTTTGACATGGATCCTTTGTCATAAGTGCGAACGATGATTTTTAGAATCCTTATACTAGATCCTGACTGTCAGGAAAGGGAGTGGGGATTAGGAGAAACGCCATGTGCCCAAGCTGTTTCCTTGAGGTATGTGGGAACCCCGTGCTGTGCCTGCGCAGGCGTGGCAGGCTCCCTTCCAGGTCTCCATGGAGCCTGCAGGGAGCAAATTCCAGGTGGGATGTCCAACAGCCCCTGTAGTGTTGGCCTCTACCCTCCAGCTGAAACTCACATGCCACAGGTTTATCTCCCAAGTGCAGGGGTTCAAATTCCCGCAGGATTTGTCGAAAGCAGGGCATGTTTATAAAGCCCGCAGAGTTTTTTTTTAAAGCAAATGCTTCCGCCACCAGGTCCAGAACCTTAGCGCTGTCACGCGTGTGTTTCAGTTCCCTTCTGCAGCACCGTGGGGCTGCTGGGAGCCTCAGCACTCCGGCCCACTTGGAAGTTGTCAGAGTCAAATCTGCTGGCCACCCAGGCCACCAAGGCAAAGGTGGAAGATCCCGGTGGAATGCCCACACCATCCTCAAGGGACCCTTCACCCACGCCCCACGGCTGGCCTGGCCTCTCAGTTGCTGAGAGCACCTTTGCAGAGCCCATGGTGGGTGGCCACTGGGTTCCTGCCGCTGGTGACACAGAGGCCCTGGGGGAGCCTCCTGAGGATGAGCCACTGGGCCCAGAGTCGGGGTCCCTTGGTGAGGGAGCCCCGACCATGAGCCCCTCAGAGAGAAGCTGGCCCGCACCCGCCTCCTCGCCTCCCCTGGATGGTAAGTCCCCCGGTCCCTGCAGGCTCCCTCTGATCTGGGCAGCGTGTCCTGGGAATAGGCGCATCTGGTGGCTCAGGCTTGAAATCCAGTGCTGATCGTCCTTGAACCAGAGGGTGCTGGGTTCACACCTGCTAATTGCGGCTCTCAGCGACATGTTAGGGTTTCCTTTCATCTAGATTTTGAAGCCTATTACAGCGACATCCAGGAAGCAGTGCCGTCCCGGGGAAGACAGCCAGGTGGGTGACAAAGCTTCTGCGATTGTTCCCTCTGTGTGCCTGTGACCAAGCTCCCCGCTCTCATCTCCTCCCCACACCCTGCTCCGGAATCTAGACTCACACGCCTCCCCCTTACACCAGGGACCCCGGAGCTCCCCAGAGCCCAAGGAAAAGTTTCAACTCCTGCATGGCACAGTCCTGCCCAAACCTTCATTGCTCTTTCACCCATTTCTCCATTTCTCATACCTGTGCTTCAAAGGCCACTGTGGCCACCGGCCTCACAGTGGGCATTTCAACTCCCCAGGCCTGTCATGGAGTCCTCTGCCCGAAAGGCCTCCCTCAGTATTCTCCCCAAAGTGCCCGCCTGCTGAGCTTCCTCCTCGCAGATCTGTTCTACATCCTGGTCTCTGGAGTCTCTCTCAGGCTTGTGATGGCCCCCACCAGTCCAGTGTATTTACTCCTACCTGTTTAAAGCAGGTGGCACCTGGCCCTGTCATCTCTGTGGCTGTCTCTTCTGCCCGTCCTTCAAGGAAAGCTTCTGTGGCTTATCCTTGTGTCCCCAGAACTTTCACAGTACCCAGCATATCAGCATCCAAGGAGTGTGTTATCCATGACTAGGTGATCAGAGAATGATTTATCTATCAGGTGAGCAGTTGAATGAGCATGGACGATTTATTTCTCAGAGGAATAGCTGGATGATGAATTGCTGTATCTGTCTAATGAATAGATACAGATGATCAGAGAATGACTTTTCTATCAGATGAATAGGTAGATGATTTGTCTGCTGAGCAGATGGATGATGAATGAATGATTTATCTATAGAACGAATAGATGGTGAGTGAGCTTGTTATTCTTCTATCATTGCAATGTTTTCTTTCTTTGGTTTTTGTTTGTTTCATTTTGGGGGTGCTAGTGAGCAAACCCAGGTGTGTCTACCACTGAGCCACACCCCAGCCCTTCTTATTTTATTAGGGCGGTGTCTCGCTAAGTTACCCAGTCTGGCCTTGAACTTGTGATCCTCCTGCCTCATTCTCCCTGAGTGACTGGAATGATAGGCATGCACCATCATGCCCAGCTTGCGGGGCTTTCTTTAAAGGTCCTCTTGAGCTGCCCCAAACTTCACAGCTTCCTTATCCCTCCCCATGTTCCTTCCTGTGGGTCATTAAGTTCTTAGTTGTGACATGCTCGGTCAGGGCAGCGGCTCTGAAGACAAAGTTTATTATAGTCCCAGGCCCTGGAGGCAGAGACTCAGTCTACCCACAATCCAGGAAGCTTGAGGGTGGTCAGGAGGCAGAAGATAGGAGTGAGGGGGACCTCAGGCTGCACCCTTTATAAGGGTTTCTGAGGGAAGGGCAAGACAAGCAACAGGTGGTGGGATTAGGTAGTAATTTCAGGGGGCTCAGGGGTTCTAGCTGCTAGGCCCCTGGCCCTGGAATGATTAAGGAGAGTAAGCTCACCTCCCAGGGTGGCAGGCCTTACTGAGGTGGCCTGGCTCTGGACTGAGTAGTTTGTATATCAAAGACCTGCTCCTGAGTCGCTTGTGGTGGCACACGCTTGTAATCCCAGTATTTGGGAGGCTGAGACAGGAGGATCCAGGTTCACAGCTAGCCTCAGCTACTTAGTGAGGCCCTCTGCAACTTAGTGAGACCTTGTTTCAAAATAAAGAATAAAAAATAGGGCTGAGGATGTAGCCAGGAGGTAGAATGCCCCTGGGTTCAATCCCCAGTTCTGAAAAAAAAAAAAAAAAAGACCTGCTCCTGCTCTTGGCTGGCTGGGTCCTTGCTATTGTCCAGCCTGTAACCCCAGTATTTGGGTGGCTGAGACAGAAGGATCACAGGTTCGAGGACAGCCTCAGCAATTCAGCAAGGCCCTCAGCAATTTAGTGAGACCCTGTTTCAAAATAAAATAGGTCTGAGGGTGTAGCTCAAAGCTAGAATGCCCCTGGGTTCAATTCCTAATACCAAAAAAAAAAAAAATTGGAGGAGAGTACTATACCAAGCTATATGTGCATATATGAATGTATCATTTTGAATCTCAATATGATGTATTATTACAATGCACCAATAAAAGCATAAAAAAAAAGAATTGGCTAGCCCAGAAAGCGTGGTGTCTCCTTAGCCAGAAAGGTGTTGCTGTTGCTGTTGGGT
The DNA here is from genome assembly GCA_004027185.1 of Glis glis. NCBI lineage: Eukaryota > Metazoa > Chordata > Mammalia > Rodentia > Gliridae > Glis > Glis glis. The sequence continues at coordinate 64,190 of PVJS01001371.1, read as the reverse complement.
TTGTTTTGTTTTTAGGATATCAAAACATCGTAATTTGCAGTACACGTAGACCTGTGTTAGGCCCTATGTTTACATTCACAGTAGGTGCTTAATAAATAATACTGAATGGAGAAAGAGAAGATATGCCTTTTTATTGCATTCAAAAAATTGCTCTTTCTGACAGGAGTAATTCTAATCCCTCCACATCTGTCTGTTTTAGCATCGCATCTTCTTTCGATGACCTTCATTTGAAGTCTCACGTTCTCCTTCTTACCTAACGGCCTTCCGGCCATCGTTCCTGGCCCAGATGGTACAGTGGTCTCTGTCTCTCTGCTCCTGTCCCTGCTGTCTGCAGCCACCTCACCAGACAGTAGGGAGACATTCCCAACCACAAACCACGTGGACACCTCAGCCAGTCCTTCTGGCGTCCCACCAGGTGCAGGACAGACCGCGGCTCTGGCCACTCATACGTCCAGCCTCCTGGCCCACACCTCTGCCTGTACTCCTCCTACCTGCGCTCAGAAGACCATGGCAGCTGGCCTTCACGCAGTCTGGAAACCTCTTCTTCCAGATCTTCCAATAGCTTGCCTGGCCAGGGCTCTGAAGCCTCTCTGTGGAGAGCGCTCCCTGCCCTCCGCAACCCCCGCGCTCTCTCTGCAAATCTTGCTTTTTCTTCGTCACCCTTCTCATTACCTGATTTGCCTTGTCTATGCATTCCTTTATTTTTCTGACTCCTTCACTATGAAATTGCAGATTGCAAGGATGCCGTTCATCTAGTTCACACTGTCTCCAGTTCCTAGACCTGCCCTAGCAGATTATAATGAATATTTATAATAAATTGATGTTGTTCCTAAGCCAGGGGTGATTGGCCCACCACCCACCCTCAGTATTGCTTCTGTGGAGCAGGGGAGGCCTGGAGATGAGATAGGAAGGAGGGAGGGAGGGAGGGAGGGAGGGAGGAAGAAAGGAAGGAAGGAAGGAAGGAAGGAAGGAAGGAAGGAAGGAAAGAAGGGAGTTGAATCACTAATTATATGATAACGAAGTATGTTTCTTGAATGTGTTTTGTTGCTGAAGATGTCACTTTAAATGTGCGGTTCCAGCAGTAGTAGAAATAGTTATTAGCATCAACAGTGACTCATGCTTTATGAAGATCAGGACTTTTGCTCCATCATCCTTGGTCTTGGTTTATCCTCTTAGGGAACAACACCAGCTCTCCAGAATCAGGACTGAGCCCAGGTGCCGAGGGGAGCCCCAGTGACGGGGATAACCTGGTGGGCCCCTTCCTCTCTGGGGGCCGAGCGGAGCCTGCCCTCATGGTCGATTGGCCCAAGGCCCTGGTCAGCCGAGCCGTTTTCCAAGGCTACACCTCATCAGGTAAGAATGCATTCTTTGTATCCTGCAATTTGCAGTTATTTCAGAACATTTTGGATTTCAGCCTTCCATTTCTTGGGAAACTTCTGGTGTAGTAGATAAGTATTTAGGATTGTCTTTCCTTTCCCTTCCCTCCCTTGTGAGTCTTCCTCTGTGGACCACGCCAGGGGTGCCTTCACCATGGACAGAGCTGGCTTCTGCTGCCTGCAGGGAACACGTCTGCAGACCCACGGGCGTGCACATCTGCAGGCATCAAGCCTGGTGTCCACATGTCTGCATGGCTGGTCATAGGGTGGATGAGCCACTTGATGATCTGTTTACATGAATGAATCAAAGTGAAGCTGGCGAAAATCAGATTTTCACCAGCACAGCTATGATGATTTTGCCCTATTTGTTGGGCCACCACCTCTCCTAGTGATACATGTAAGGCCACACCTGTAAGCCTCTGGGGGCAGCTCTGGGGTTCACACTATTCTGAGGTGATTTCCACCTCACCTGTTCCCTGCAACATTTTGGGAAATACTGTGTTTAAAACTGTGATGTTTAAAACCCACCCCAGTTTCTATCATTGATGTTATCATTGGGATCTCTCCTGATGTCAGGGTAGGTGGTGGAGGGTCAGCCTCCCCCTGCCCAGGAAGAGTCCATCCACTCAGCAGGGCAGCGGTTACACACAGATGAAAAATTTTCCATAACCAATATATTTTTTGCGGTACTGGGGATTGAACCCAGGGGCATTCTATCTCCGAGCTACACCCCCAGCCCTATTTTATCCTTTATTTTGAAACCGTGTCTCACGTAGTTGCCGAGGGCCTCACTAAGCAGCTGAGGCTGGCTGCGAATCTGGATCCTCCAGTCTCAGCCTCCCAAGTACTGGGATTACAAGCCTGCACCGCCACGCCCAGCTCCATAACCAATATTCTGTGAAGGCTTACAAGTGACACTGAAATTCCTTAATTGCACTTTATGGATAAAGTAAATTCATAAAGTAGCAAAATTGAACACTGAATCGATTATCAACACATAAAATAAGATCTTATCAGCTTTCTCTTCTTTGAGAAATCAGTGGCATTTCTGAGCCAGGGATGACTGGCTCACCCTGTATTGCCTGTGTTTTTTTTTTTGGGGGGGGAAGGCCTGGAGATGGGATTTCAGCTCTTTGGAGAAAGAAGTAACCCCCAAACTAGTGGCATTTCCAAATCAGACCAAGACATGCAGCCAGGCCCTGTTTACTCCATCCCTGGAGCAAGGCTAGAACCTGCTGCGGGGACTCTACCTATTCTCCTGTCACGCAATGACTGAATGTTGCTTCCATTGGCCACCTCCTATTCTGCAGGTACCATGGAACCAGCTGTGACAATAAAACCATATTCTCTGAGCAGCGGAGAGACCTATGTCCTGCAAGCCACTGTGGGTATGTCACGTCGTCAGTTGCACTTGGTGTGGGGGGACCGTGAGGGCTTGGGTTGTATCCCTATCTTTTCCTGGAAATGACGGTCGCTTCTCACTCCCACGGACTCTTGCACCTGAGTCCTGACCCTCCCCTGCTCTCCTGGTACAACCTCTCAGCTCACCCTCACCTCATGTTAGCACAGGAACAGGAAGAGGCGGAGTTTCTGTGACTTACTCTCCCTTACACAATCAGGCTCATGTTTAGAACAAGATAAAGACTGAACAGTTGACATTTGTTTGTTTGTTTGTTTGTTTGTTTGTTTGTTTGTTTGCAGTCTTGGGGATGGAACCCAGGGCTTCCAGCATGCTAGGCAAGGGCTCTACCACCAAGCTACATCCCTCAGCCCTTTTCATTTTAGAGACAGGGTCCCACTAAGTTGTCCAGACTGGCTTTGAACTTGCAAATCCTCTGGCTTCAGCCGCCTGAGCTGCTGGGATTGCAGGTGTGCGTCACCACAGCCAGTTTGCCAGCCCCCCTTTTTAAATTACCTGTATATTTTATTTATATTAGACAACTGAATAAGTTGATCTCTTCCCTGCAAATCTGCCAATAATCTCTCTGTATATGTCCCTATGGCCATATTTTATACATCGTAAGAAAAATGCTTGTGCCACTCTCTGTGCCACCTCCTGTCTTCTCTGAGTGGCGCTCACTGCCTGGTACTGAGACTCAGATTTTATGTCAGGTGTGACGCGGATGCTGCTGGTCTGGGGGCTCCACTTTGAGAACCCCTGCTATAAGGTTTATGCTGTAAGAACTTAACCTTCTGTTGCTGCAGATCTCCATCCTGGCTCACAGCTCCACCCCTCTCTCTCCTAGCTTCAAAGCACAGCATACTAGGCAAAGCCCAGCTGTACGTGACCGTCAACCAAGCTCCACAGGACATGGCCTGTTACGTGCAGCCCCACCGTGGCCTCGAGGCACACACGGTCTTCAGTGTGTTCTGCATGTCAGGGAAGCCGGTATGTGGCAGCCCCTGTCTGCGCTGAAAGGCTTCTGAGGTGATGGTGAGCTCTGTGCTCTGCATGCCGTGGGGATGTCAGGCCTGGTTCTTCCCACCTGCAGACATCAGCCTGCAGTCGACTGTCAGGAAGCTGCTCGGGCGTGAACAGGGCCTCACCCACCCACTGAGGTGTGTGGAACGGTCCCAGCTTAGAAGGCGAGGAGGACCCACTCATGAGGAGTCATGGCAGGGCACTCAGGGCCTCCACCATGAGGTGGGAGCAGGGGCATGGTGGGTGCTGCACCCACAAACAGGTGGTGGGTGACTCTGAGGAGCCCCTGTTCCCACGGCACGTCTCCAACACAAGCTTGACCTCCCTCTCCTTCTCTGGGCAGTGGAGAAGGTCGCTGGGATTTGCACAGGGTTTTGTAGGGTGAGCAGAGAAGGCTGGGTACAAGGGCCAGTGCTTCCTCCTGAGAGTGGAGGCTGCAACCTCACTGTCTTGGCATGGTCCTCCTGCCCTCTCACTATGGATCCTCTGGTCCTGCCTGTCTGACCCGCCCATGTCACTCCTTCTCAGAAGCCTGTCCTCGTCCTCAGGAGAGGCCATGCCCTGGTCTAGTTCTAAAGACCTCTGCTTCTAACACAGAGCCTGTCCCCTGCTGCTCTCTGCCACTCCTCATATCTGCACAATGGCCGCAGCAAAGTCCTCTTCACCCTGAGGGGCCCAGGGCAGTCTGACTCTGACTTTCAGTAGCTTGCAGGACAAGGAGAGCTAGCAGACCCCAGGGAGGAATGCTGCTTCATGTGAGAAGCCCTGCAGAGTGGTGGAGGGGAGCCTGCAAGGCAGGGGAGGCCCCTCGCCTCTGTGGTGCAGCTGGGGACCATGCTTAGTAATCAGTCACCCAGTTCCTGGCTGCAAAATACGTCCTCAGGTACAATGAAGGCTGCAGGTGTGTACATGTTTATTGACGATGGTTTTTACATTCAGCTGTTTTTTTTTTCTCTCCATGGATTGGATCATAGGACTTTCGTTATGAATTTAGTTACCAGATAGGAAACTCCTCCAAACGCACCCTGTACCATGGGAGGGATACCCAGTATTACTTCGCACTGCCAGCCGGCGAGCCCTCAGTCAAGTACAAAGGTAGGTCACTGTGCAACTGGGGTCGCTGGCTATGCCTGCTCATGGCTCCGAACCTTTTCTCCTGGTTTCCAGAAACTAAAAATTTATAAAACTACGTGTCTAGGAATTAAACATGTTTATTCTCCTTGACAAGTTTAATGCTTTTTTGTTTAGGTTGATTATCTACCTTTTCATGTAGAAAGCACTGTCGTCAGTAGGTTGTCTTTTTATATCTAAAGTTTTAGCTGAAATGTAATGTAGATAATAAAATGCCAAAGATGTTTTTTATATAAGTTAAATATTTGAGCCGGGCGTGGTAGTGCACACTTGTAATCCCAGTACTTGGAGGCTGAGACAGGAAGACCGCAGGTTTGCGGCCAGCCTCATTTAGTGAGGCCCTCTGCAACTTAGTGAGACCCTGTTTCAAAAATAAAGAATAAAAAATAGGGCTGGCGTTTGTAGCTCGGAGGTAGAATGTCTCTGGGTTCAATCCCCAGTACCACCAAAAAAAAAATTTTTTTTGAGATCAAGATATTCCTTATTGCCGGACATGGTAGGACATGCCTGAAATCCCAGTACTTGGGAGGCTGAGACAGGAGGATGACAGGTTGAAGGACAGCCTCAGCAACTTAGCAAGACTCTCAGCAACCTAGCAAGACCCTGTTTCAAACCAAAAATAATAAATAAAAAAGGGCTGGGGGGTGTAGAATGCTCCTGGGTTCAATCCCCAGTACTTAAAAAAAGACACTCCTTATTTACTAATAGAATATGTCATATCTGGTTAATCATGCATTTATTATAGATAAAAGCAAATCAAGGTACTTCCCCAAGAAAGAAAATGTGGGGTAAATGACTCTTGAGTTTGCAAGTTATTACTCCTGTGGTAGTCAGCTGTCCATTACTATAATAAATACCTGAGACAAATAAACTTAAAAAGAAGAAAGGTTTTTTTGGCTCACAGTTTTGAAGGTTTCAGTCCATGAATGATTGGCGCCATTGCTTTGGGCCAGTGGTTGGTGACACAGTGCGTCATGGAGGGAGCAAGTTGTGGAAGAGGCCTGTTTACCTCATGATCAGGCACAAAAGAGAGAGGAGGAGGAGAATCCAAGTTCTCTATATTCCTGCTGAGGCCACGCCCCCCCAGTGACAGGAGGACCTCTCATAAACCCCGCCTCTTAAAGGTCCCACCACCTCCCAATGGCAACAAGCTGGGACTAAGCCTTGAACACGTGGGCCTTTGGGGAACACCCCAGATCTAAACCATGGTAATCCCAAAACGAAATGAGTTACATAGAGTCAAAAACTTTCTACCCCAATCCCTGTCCCTGAGGCCCTGTCCAGTCCTAGACCAGCACTGGGGAGGTGGCCTCTGCTGAGCAGGGAGGCATGTGAGCATTTAACACAAAGTCAGGATGTGCACTCTGGATAAATTAGGGTCTCTGGGGTAACTGTTGGTTCTGTTTTGATTTTTAAACTTCTGGATGATGCCAATGTGCAGGCAAGGTTGAGAGTCACTAATCTAGAAGTTTCTTTGGGGCCAGTGAGATTATTTCAGCTCAAAGTCTGAACTAGTTCATGCATCTGATGTATTTAAATCTCTCCACTCCTTTGAGTCCAGTGAAAATATTTTCTTCCTGAAACCTTGCCTGCCACCTCCAATGAGAAACACCTGCACATGCTTCTAGATTCAAGTCCAGTGGAGCAAAGCTTTTCTGAACAGGGTGCTCTGTGAGCTCTGTAGTCATCTTCCACCATATAGCACGATGACTTTGTGTTCCCATCTGAGCAAGAGGCTTTGTGAAGTCAAACAAGACTGACTAGCCCAGGAGACATTGGCCAAATGGATGCAGGTGGCTTTCATAGGCCCACCTCCATAAATTGCCCTCTGCTTCCAGAAGTTTTTCTTCTAATGCATGCTCATCTCAAGTTCTCCTATTTCTTGGTGGAGGGAGTCTGCCAAATTAAATAGAACTGTGCCTGAAACTCATTATACCAAATTAAATGGAATCTTGCCTGAAACCTACTCCATCTCTTACATTCTCCAGCTCGATTCATAGGACCAACATGATCTGCAGTGGGGATATTTATTAAAATTGGAGCTTCTAGGGGCCTACACAGTATCTTCTGACTCAGCGTTCACTTGTAGACAGGCTTCCCACTGACTTGGATGGAAGTGTCCAGGGACCACATCTTGAGAAGCACTAACCTCCAAAATTCAGTTCCCAACCCCTTAGCCTTGGGCTTCAGGTTAAGGGTGCAGTGAAGACACCCAGGGTGCACATGTGTGCTGATCACACCTCTGTACCTGTGTGGTACCTGTGTGGACCTTGCCACATGACCGTTGCCTACACTCTGAGCTCATCTGCAGGTCTCCTCAGCACACCCCTGCACCTTTGTCACATGAATTCCTAGGTCCCAGAAGGACCGTTTCCTGCCATGTTCCTGTGTCTTCATGCAAACTTCCCCTTAGTCAGAATTATTCTTCACCTTTATTCTAGACCTGTTAAATCTGTGCACATCCTTTAGGAACTGATTAAAATACCCCCACCCTTGATGGCCCATTGTAGAGACTGCATTTCCCTCTCTGGGATTTCCATGGACCTGGTGTCCCCTTGTTTTTGGCGCTCCTCATGCTGTTAGAGGACAGGGACATGCTGGAGGGCAGAGACAATCCTGATCACCCACGGCCTCTTAGCTTACCCCTCTGTGGCTCAAGTGAGCGGCTGCAAGAGCAGGTGAATGAATGGGTCCTTCGCTGACTCCTGCAGCACACAATTCTGGCTTGTGCCTGTCAACTCTCTGTGACACCTCCCATCTTCCCTGTCTGAACGGTGCTCACTGCCTGGTATTGATGCTGAGATTCTATGTCAGGTGCAAGATCTCCCCAGAGGGTGGAAGAACCTGAAGTTTCACTCTCCTGCCTTATTCTGGCATTCCTTGTAGCAACCACTGTCATCCCAGCATATGCATCTGCTCAACAAAGATTCTATCCACTGATGTGTTGATATCCACAGTGTAGGCAATTGGGGATGCAAAACAGCTTGCAATTTCATCTCACCCTGAGCTTCTCCAGGGATGAGTCCATCCTCCCCGCGCCGTTCAGTGCTGCCAGTGTGTGAAGAGGCATCTCTGTAGCCACAGGCTGACCCTCCTGTCCTCTTCCCTCGCAGTCATGGTTTCTACTGAGATCACAGATGGCAATGGCTCCAAGGTGCAGCCATGCGCTGTGGCAGTGACGGTGCTGCCCCGTTTCCATGGGAACGCCTGCCCCGATGAGGACCTGTGAGTACCACAGCACCACACAGACATCCAGAGAGCAGTGTCTGCATTTCCTCTGAGATGGAAACAAGGTGGAGAGATGGGGGGGAATCACCTACACAGGATAGGGCAGCAGAAGGCAGGGCATTGTCCCTGTGGTCCTACCTGCTGGTCCTACCTGCTCACATCTGCATGGCATTTGTGCACGAGCTTCGGAGCACTTTCTTCTTGTTTGCACACAGTATTAGTGAAGAATCATTTACATACTCTATAGTTGATCCATGAAAGGTGTGCAATTACTTGGTTTTTAGCACACTTTCCGAGTTGTGTGACCATTAGCACAATCTCAGTTTAGAGCATTTTCATCTTTGTAAAATGAGCTCATTATTATTAGAAGTAACTCCTCCACCCCACCACCCAGCTTCCTCCTCCTGCAGCAGGCCCTGTGGTGTTTCTGCTCAGATTCATTGTGTGTGTGTGTGTGTGTGTGTGTGTGTGTGTGTGTGTGTGTGTTTTAACTTGGCTTCCTATGGTCTTGGCCTGTACTAATCACTTGTTGATCAAATGTGTGCTCAAGCATGTATGCTTAGTGCCCACAAAGCATTTTTAAATTAATTGGACTTTCTGTTTTACACATTTGAGAACTGAGGCTCAGTTATTCTGTTAACTGGTGTTCATGAGCTCATATAACAAAGAAACTGCAGAGCGAGAGTTGGAACTGGCCTCTGAGCTCACGCCCAGGGCTGTTTCCAGGACAACACATTGCTTTTCCAAGTGCAAGTAACTGAAATATGCCATTTTTCAATAAGTAAATAAATACGCAATTGTTGGAATCTGAACTCAGTAGCTTTTGATTTTACATAGAACCACAAGTACAGTGTATGTGCCCACTCTATTGTGAGTCTGGGCACAATTAACAACTCAGAGTTAGCAGAATGCCTGTGGGGCTTCAGTCAGCTGTCACCTCTGTAGTATAGTATCTTTGTCTGGCTCTGCACTACACTCCTTAATTTGCTGTGGTGCTTCTACATCAGTATCTGTTGGTGCTTCTATATCAGTGTCTGTTGGTGCTTCTATATCAGTGTCTGTTGGTGCTTCTATATCAGTGTCTGCTGGCTTCTTGTGCCCTTTTCAGTTCTGATGAAAGGGGTTCTTGTAGGATTTTGGTCTGATGCCCTACTGTGTCTTTTTAGAGTTTTGTCTGCATAGACCAACTCTCCTTTGTGTGATTCTTCCCTTCCCTGACCCACCCCAAAAGAATAAATTCCATTCAACCCTTGGCAGGCAGGGTAAAACGTCTCACAGAGTGTTTGGACAGTCATGATAACTCTTATGTTTTCTACAGATATAATTCCAGCCTGAAAAACCTGTCTACACTCCAGCTGATGGGAAGTTACATGGAAATCAAGAACTATGTTGCCATGATCACCACAATCCTGAATCGTTTGGCTAAGGAGAGTGGAAGTGCTTCGTGCAGCCAATGGTCACAAATACAGGATGCGTTCGTTTCTTCAGTATGCAAATTAGCTTTTGCAGATCAGGTATGGCCTAGAGCAGGGTGAGGTCAGTGTCTGCAAACCTGTGTCAGGTAGTGGGGTCTATGCATGATTGGCTCCCAACAAGCAGTCATGCTGAAGAAACACAGACACAATCCAGGTGGGCGGCCAGCTTGGCTTCTATACCTAGCTGTGGTCTCTCACCTGCTGGCATGCCTCACAAATGAATGCTGCTGGTTAATCACAGAGAAAATGCTAAAAGTCAATCATCATTACAGACAATTTTGCTAATGTTTCTGTAAAAACAATTACATGAATCCAATCTGATTTCATCTTAACAACAGTATCCTAGAGAGTTAAAGTCATGATTTTGTGCAGCTCTTTAAGAAATAATCATATAGTCAAAGGTCACCGTCCTTGCTCATAGCATGTCTGAAACCCTGTCTTACAACGGCCACTAGAGAACATTCATGTCTACAAAGAACATATCTCATTTAATTATAAGACCCTTCACTTGAGCTAATGGCTTTCCTTCCTCTGTCGTTCTCTCAAAGTTTCACTTGGTTCTGTCCCCTCATTTCCTCCTCCCTCACTTCAGTTTCTTGATGGGGTCTGTGAAGCTAGCCATGGGCACAGAGAAGATGTGCTAGACTGGTAGGAAAACTTGAGACCAAGGTAATGGTTTTGCTAGAGAAGGTCTGACCTCTACGCTGTCTCTTGGCTGAAAAGCATAAGGTCTGTTCGATTTCTACATAAGCAACTGCAACTAAACTAATAAGCTTTCCTTTTTGTTTATGTTTGTTTGCTTGCTTCTGCTGTTCAGGAAGAAATAATTGATTCCATTCTTATGTTGAGGGACCTTATAAACTTCCCCAATAAGGTAAGTGTTATCTCTTTTAATCTATGTCTCCCTGCTTTTTTGCATAATTATGAAGGCCATGATCAGTTCTTGTAAGATATACTGTTTAGAGTTAAATATTGACACTTAGATTAGAAATAAAACTTTCTCCTAAGAATCTATTTAAATGGCATTGTTCATCTCAAATTATGACTTTCTTTTGTACAAAAATTTGGAAACTGAATGTAGAAATGGATAAAAAACAAGTACTATCCATACTATGAATCATTTGGGTGAAGGGCTTGTTTTGGGGGGGTTTGTTTTTATTTTTGTGGTGCAAAGGATTTAACCCAAAAGCATTCTACCTCTGAGTTACACCCCCAGTCCTATTTTTCATTTTTTATTTGAAACAGGGTCTCACAAAGTTGCAGAGGGCCTTGCTAAGTTGCTGGGGCTGGCTGTGAACCTTCGATCCTCCTGTCTCAGCCTCCCAGGTACTAGGATTTCAGGTGTGTGCCACCATACCCAGCTTATTGGTTATTACTAATGTATGGTATTGGGTTTTCCTGCTGCCACACCTTCTTTGGTTTTTACTTGAAGTTGAATATAAATTTTTTATTTTATTGGTGCATTGCAATTATACTTGCTGAAGGTGGGTGAGGCTGTACACCTATACCATTCTCTCTACTTTGTGTATGTTTGAAGATGATCCACCGTCAGAGTTTAAAAAGAGAGAATCAGAAAAGTAGGGTGTTGGTAGGCAAAGAGAGGGTAGGAATATTATGACACCAGGAAAAAGCCTTTGTTATTTGGGAACAATAAGAGTTCAAGGTGGCTCAACATAGAACACACATGGGTGATGGGGAGAGAGAAGACTACGACGGAGGTTGGAACCAATTCATGGAAGGATCTGTGCAGTGGTTTTCAGAGTTCAAACCAAGTAGCATCTTAAAGCATAAAGTGCTGCGGAGGTCCTTCCATTTTTCCTTGGTCATTTTATGAGCTGGAAGGTGAACATCAGAAAGAACATTGTTACTGAGGAAGCTGGCCAGTAATCACCCAGAGACCAAAAGTGAACTTGATCCAGTTCTCTGGAGCCCAAATTCAATCATTTAATTCCTAGTAATAATGAAAGAGGCAGGAGTGTATGCATCATGGGCCTGGAAACACTTTATTAGCATCTTTCCTTTTCGTGCAGTTAAGCTTCATGAGTGCAGTGCACATCCTCAAGTTTGCCCAGACACTCCTTACTGGCCGCCAGCTCTCCAGGGGGTTTGTGGTTGACAAAGGACTCGGGCTGGAACTTGTCCTTCTCATCTCTGGAGTCTGGGAAGCCTCTGAGCAAGAGACATCGAGCAATGAGGACTACCTTCAAGAAGAAGGAATAAAGCTCATCTCAGATGTGTTACTAGTGAGTGAGACTTCTCTCCCCCTATAAAGACGCAGTGGCAGGGCTGAGGGTGCAGCCCAGTGGTAGAGCACGTGCTTAGATGTGCAAGACCCTGGGTCAGTCCCCAGCACCAAACGACGACAAAGCAGCTGTCCCCTTCCCAGATGCTAACCTGAGTTTGTAATCACTTCTCACAACCAAAGATAGAATCGGTTCCTGAAGAACTGTGGTTATGATCCTGTGGTTATAATTACTTTGAATTATAAGCATTTTGTGGTAATAGTGTAATGTTCCCAAGGTTTTGATAGATTTTCATTTGGGGTATTTTGGAAAATGTTTACTTAGAAACATCATTTCTCAGGATACTTTCTATTTTTTTTTTTTTTTGCAGTACCGGGGATTGAACCCAGGGGTGTTTTACCTCCGAGCTATACCCCTGGCCCTATTTTTTATCCTTTATTTTGAAACTGGGTCTCACGAAGTTGCGGAGGGCCTCACTAAGTAGCTGAGGCTGGCCGCAAACCCGGATCCTCCGGTCTCCACCTCCCAAGTACTGGGATTACAAGCGTGGGCCACCACGCCCAGCGCTACTTTCTATTTTTTATATATACTTTTATTGGAAATACCTTCTACTTTTGAGGAATCAATGTAATTTAAGTAATGCAAATGATTTCTTACACGCATTAACTTAAAAAGTCACCCTGCTGATCTATTACTGCTAAAGAAAAGTACTGAAGTTTATTTATTTCTGCTGCAGTAACTTTGGGGAATTATCTGAGGTTGTTTGTTTGTTTGTTATCTTATGAAGTGGCCAACAATTTCAGGAGGCAGTGAGTTAGTAGATAGGCTCTTGTCTCCCTTCTCCTGCCATCTCTCATCCCTCCCTCCCTCCCAGGCCTGCTGGTTTACTTAGCTGATAGTTCCTGAAATATTTGAAAAATTAGAAGGTAAATAAGTACCCTATTGTAACCTGGTAATTATAGTCATTACACATGAGCACATATTTAAAAAAGAAAAAAACCTTGCTTGTGTACCACCCTGTACGAAGCCCCAAGGCCCTGTGCTCATGTGAGCTGCCAAGTCTCCAGGTTTTAAAACCAATCATGGTATTAAAACCCTCATTTGATAGGCAAGGAACCCCCAAGAAGCATCACGGTTGTTTTAAAGGGAATAAAATGGCACAGAAGGGGTGTGCCGACACAAAAGAAAGCAGTTTGTGTTTTACTGTGATTTACCATCTTAGGGTCTTATGTCAAAATCTTTGCTCTGGCAAACGAAGCTAGTCTAACTTCAGTCAGGTTGCCACATATTAGTTTTCACCTCTCCCCTGGTCTGCATTCAGGACAGTTTGCTGGTTTGCATACAGTCGTCCCCTTCCCCATGCTCTGTGTTTCAGGGCTGTCTCTTGTCGAGCCATGAGCCTCAGCTGAACTTGAGGGCTGGGCAGATGGAGTTCCGGGCCCTTCTTCATCATGACCTTCGGAGCTCCATCCAGAGCCTGGGCTCTGTCCACGTGCACTTACCTGGTGACCTGGCCGGGCACAGTCCTGCTCAAGAGGGAGTGCAGAGCCCGTGCTACATTAGCCAGCTCATGCTCTTCAAGAAGAACCCTTATTCAGGGGGACGAGCTCCCGGGAAGGTACAGGAGGGGGTGACCGGCCATTTCACATTTTCAGGGACTAGGTTGTGATGGTAAAAAGAGAGACTAAGTTGGCATATTTGCACCTGTTTTTTAGTTCCAAGAGGGGCCGCTTAGAACATGTTGCTATCTGTACACATCTTGGAGGATCAGTTTTTCCAGAAAAATCTCAGCAAAACTAAGTGTCCTGGTATCTGGGTAACTGGACTCATTCAGTAATTCCTGTGGAGTTATTTTTGTGGGGGTGGACACTGGGGATTGAACCCAGGAGCATTCTACCTCTGAGCTATACCCCCAGCCCTTTTTATTTTTTATTGCAAAACAGGGTCTCCCTAAGTTTGCTGAGAGTCTTGCCACATTGCTGAGGCTGTCCTTAAACATGTGATCCACCTGTCTCAGCCTCCCAAGTACTGGGATTACGGGTGTATGCCCCCACACCTGGCTCCTATGGAAAATTTTAATTCATTGTCAGGGAATACAAGACTGGAATAGGTTGTAGCATGTGATACAGTGATCTGCCTTGCACAGGATTGCTGGTTCCTAAAATCAAAAGCTGAGGTCAGCTGACTGCATCCTGAGGAGGGGCTGCTGGGGTCCATCAGAACCATCTGTCCCTCCTTCTGTCCCTCCTTTGAGGAGGGGCTGCCGGGGTCCATCAGAACCGTCCCTCCTTGCCTCCACTCCACTGCAGTCACATGTGGGTTGAAGCCGGTTAGGTCCAGGAAGTCAGGGAGGCATGTCCTGATCACTTGACACTTTTGTGGATGTCTGCTTCAAATTCTGGATTCAGAGATGAAGTTCTTCAGGATCGCTACAAGTTGGGAAGGACAGAGAGATAACATTCTCTGTATTCTCTGTGTCTTAAGCCTCCCAGCCCAGGCTGGAATACTTGGCTCATTCAACCAGTCACCCAATACATGTCTCCTGGATGACTGTACAGATTAATGATGTGCACCTTATTGTGGCCAAAAATGTACTCATAGAGTGCTTGCTTCATTTTTAGGGAACTAGAAATAACTAATCAGCATATGAAAATAATTCATACTAATAAGCAATAAAGCTATAGAAATTAAATGATTTTTTTAACTTACAAAAGTGCACTTATTTTAAAACACCAAGTGTGGGGGTACAGGACTCACAACAAGGTGCCGCTGGTATGAGCTTTCTGAAAGTACTTTATCACCAGGCACCAGGTGTTTCAGAAACCTGGACCCTGTTGTTACACTTGTAGGCATCTACTTGTAGGAAATAAGGCAAGACTTATTCAAAGCAAGATGTTCTGTTTTGTTCTGCTTGCTCAAAACAACATTGTTTATGGTAATCCATATAGAAATTTATGTAACTGCTCAGCAGAAGGATATCATTCATGGGCCATTTAAGTAAATTATAATTTACATGTAGCCCATTAAAATTATCTCCCTCTGGGAATTTTAGGAACTTTAGAAGATTTTAGGCAAAAATATGGTGACAGAATGATTACAAATGCACTCTTGTGATCCCAGGACTTGGGAAGCTGAGACAGGTGGATCGCAGGTTTGAGGACAGCGTGTACCCAACGCATAGAAATGGTTTGGAATGCATCACCCTAATGTGATTTCTCTGAGCAATAGGCAAACCACTCTTCACTCTTCTAGATAACTTCCATCCCTTCCTGATTATCTATGACAAGCAGATACATTTTATATGAGCTCCTAAAAACATAAACAATATTTTGAAACCTTTTAAAGTTAATGATTTTAATAAGAGTAACGTAAGGGAAACATGAAACACCCCAAATCTTGCCATCCTAGCTAGTAAAAGTAGTTTTGTTTTCTGTATAAACTAGGTTTGGTTTCTAGTATGAGGCCATAATTTTGCAGAATACAATGGCACTCTGTTTTTTGGTTTCCTGCTTTTCCCATATGAATCAACCGTGTGCTTCATCTTCTGGTGACCTTTGGTTCCTCAGGTTGGTGATGTCCTGAGTCTCAGCCTTTTCAGCTGCTCTAGCAGGAGACCCATCCCCAGGGGTTGGCTAGCGGCACCTGTGACTGTGGAGTTTGGGGAAGAAGACCACCCAGTAAGGAGCCATTCCCACTGTCTCTGCTTCACTTGGGCTGGTCTGCCTGATTCTAAAAGCACTTGCTTTTCCAAAGACACCTTTTGTTTAACTTGTTTTCTTTTTGATGACAGGATAATGAGAAAAATAAAACGACATTTATATTGTTTCGTGATAAGGCAAATTTCCATCAGTTCGTTGGGTCTTCCAAAAACCCCCAGGAATCTCTACAGATACAAATAGAATTTTCTAAGCCCATGGGAAGAGCGTTTCCCATCATGTTGTTGGTAAGGTGTGTTGAGGGGGATCACTACTGGAGAGGAGATTACATACAGCAAGACATAGCGTCCTTAAGGAGGTCTTGTGAACACATCAGTGAATTAAATTGTGTTTTTAAAGCAATAATGAAGCTCATTATCCAAAGCAATTATGTTATGATTTTGCTGTTTAGACAATAAGTTTCCACACTTTGTGGGTTTTTTTTTTTTAAGTTTGACTCTTGCCTGTTAATTGGAGTGAGAAACATCTCAATTACTAGTAATAATATGTATGATCTCATTTAGGAATCTAATTGTCTCTTACCATAGAGATCTGGGCCAAAATTCTTATATTGTCTTTTTTTATTCTTTTTCCTTGTTTTTTTGTGCCAAAGTAGAAAATGTGTTCAAATGTATACATCTAAGGAGATTTGATAAATTAATTCTCTTTCTCCGTGATGTTTAGTTTGTGAGATTAGATGTGGCCACATTGTATGACGAAATGCCTTAGAATGGCTTCTTTATAAATGAATAGTGAAAAGACTGATCGGAATCTTACATTGCAATTGCTTATGGGAACCACAAGTTTGTGGAGTGTGTGGCGAGTGTAGACGGGCAGAGTGTTTTGGAGGGGCAGGCCCTCAGTTACTTCCCTTCCCTGAGCCTCTGTGCGTGTGGGGGCTGTCTGACAAAGAGTCTAGCTCTTCTAGCGCCCCGTCTGAATAGGTGGGCATCTCAAGAAGACCAGCTCATGAGCAAGGCCGCCCCTGAGCTGCCAGGGAGCCTCAGCACATAGCTTAACACTGCTGTTCTGACGCTCAATGTTCTACCAAAGGAGCTCAGCCATCAAATGTCTGAGAGTGTCTGTTTCCTTAAAGAACTTGGATTTTAACTTACTTCTTCAAGTCACACACAGAAAAAGGTTCAGAAATTGATTCTGAGAAGATTCTTAGTCTAAGTGTGTTGTGCGTACCATCCTTTATCTGCCAGTTTCCAGCTCTGCTCACAGGAACGGAGAAGCATTAACACAGTGGGTGGAGGTGCCCCTAACACAGAGCCAGCGTTCTTTGCCTTATTCCTACAAACCATACTGGTTGTTCTTCTTCTTGTCTTTTATTCAAGCTCTTATTTTTTAATGAAACAAAGGATGAGAGTGTTATGTAGAAGTCTTTATTAAAAGGCCAGCTGGTGCCATGGATAAGCACAGGGGACCTTTTTGGCCCATGCTACCTCCTTGCAGCGAGAAGGAAGGGTTTCATAAATTATGTAATGAAAATATTTGAGAGGAGAAAACCACTAGACGTCACTACTTCATGTTTATCTCCTAGGTTCTCGGAGAAACCTACTCCCTCTGATTTTCTTGTGCAACGGATCTACTTCTGGGATGAGCAAACTGTACAAATGTACGTCCCTGCTGTCCCACAGAAAGGTCAGTGGACGAGACGCCTGTTAACTTCTGGTTACGTACAGGCGACGAGAACCTGTACCGAGGCAGCGGTTTGCTTTCTTCATGTCATAAGCATCGCAGTCCTTTCTCCGCCTGATATACACACACCGTTTCTCAATAGATACACTTGGGAAAACCACCCCATAACCAAGCACAGTCCTCGTCACTAGTGCTGTCAGACCATGCACACTGCTCCCGCGGCCCTACCCACCTCACCCATCCTGGGTTTGCCAGGCCACTCTTCACCTGCAGTGCCCTCCCCTTTCCTGCCTCAGACTCCCCTCAGCTGAGCCGCCCAGACCCCAGAACCCTGCCCCTGAGCACCTTCATTTTGCTGTCTGACCTGCAGCCTCTGCCTCCCGTTGGCCATCGGGGGCCTCGACTTCAGAGGCTAGCTGGTTTGTGTGTCACATACAACAGAGAACAGCACCCCTGTGCCTGTGGTGGTTCTTGCCAGAAGCTGTGGGCAGGGGCAGAGCACTGATTGGGGCTCACCCCTCTCAGCAGCCTCACCGACCACCCTGAAGGGCCAGAAACTGGAGCTCTGTGCGCCTGCGTGGACCACACGGGCTAACAGAACCACTAAGCCCACGTCCAGCATGCCCTGACCCTTGGAGGAAGAGTTGGCTTCTAGCTCTCAGGAGATCCGTCCATCCCATCCTCTCTAGATTTTCCTGGGATATAGTTACTTTCCTCTAAGACCCAGTTGCTCCATCGCTCTTCACTGTCTTTAATCATGGATCAAACCGGATTGTTGATTAGATTCCATTTCAAAATGCTGAAATTTTTAAATTCATGGCAATTTTTAGAGTTTGGCATTTCATGTGTTTCTTTTCCACACCATTTCATCGTGAGAAATTTCAAACTGATGAAAAAGTCCAAACCATGTCTAGCAAACACCTATATTATTTCATCTGAATTTACCATTTATTCATGTTCACTGGCTTTATCTGTGTGTGTGTGTGTGTGTGTGTGTGTGTGTGCGCACTTGTGTGTATGGGGGGGATCCTTTAAGGAGGACAACCCTGTGGAGAGACCCCATGACATTCCACTATTGATTACTTCTACACACATCTCATAAAAACAAGGACATTCTCCTACTGAACCCACACCATTATCATAACCAAGAAGAATCAACATTAACTTGAGAATATCTACCCTGTGCTCCTTATTTCAATCTTTGAAATCCTCCCCCCCAAATATGTCTTTATATCTCTCTTTTTTTCTTTTTTATAGTGGGGATTGAACCCAGGGGCATCATTCTACCTCTGAGCTACACCTCTGGCCCTTTTTACTATTTATTTTGAGACAGTGTTTCGTTAAGTTGCTGAGATCCTCCTGTCCCAGCCTCCCAAGTACTGGGATTATAGGCGTGTGCCATCCCACCCAGTTGCCTCTTTATATTTCGCACTCAGAATTAAGTCACAGCCCATGAATGCATGTCACCACCATGTTTTTACAGTCCCTGTAAAATCTAAAACACCTACCCCCTTTTTTCGTAACATTGACTTTATTAGTCCAAGTCAGTTATTTTCTTTGAATGGCTCACATTCTAGAATTGTCTGATTTTTTTTCTTACCATTGAACTTGGTTTTCAGGTATTTGGAGCATGTTCAACAGGTGACGCCAACCTTGATGACTGGCTTGAGGCGAGCCCTCCAGTCTCTCCTGTTTACCAGGACATTTTCCCCTTCACTATTAGTAGGTCGTCCCTGAGGTTCTCGTCCCTGCCTCTCACCCTGGGGTTTTAAGCCTGCTTTGGGGGATACATAGCCATCTGCAAGATGGTGAATTTCTAATTCCACTACACATTAGGTGTCATTCTTCAGTAAAGAAGAGCTCCTGTCTCTCTCCCTCACCCTTGCTCTCCTGTTTCTGTGTGCATAGAGTTTTTCAAAAATTCACTGTGTTCAGTTCATTTCTATCATTTTTCTGTCTGATGCTCAAGTTATTCCTGTGGAAGCTCCTTCAACATGCTGCCTGAATTTATTTTGGCAGGACACTCACTGTAAGCCTTGGAGTGTTTGCTTGCTTCCTGAGGTTCAGGGTGCCCTGGCTTGTCTTCTTGGGCCTGCCTTTCCGTGGAACCAGCCATTTCCAAGGGGAATGGTCCAGTCAGCAAACTTACAGCCATAATCTAAAGACACATTACTTAGAGGAAAGATTAATTTTCTTACTGTTTCGGGTTCAGTGCATATGAGGCCGGGGACCACAGGCCTCAGGACATGGTGGCAGGAAGAGGAAAAAGGGAGAGCACATGGGCTGTGCTCCTCACATCATGGAGGCTGGAAGCAAGAGAAAGTGAGCAGAGGGAGGAGGAGTCATATATAATCCCCAAGGCTGCACCCCAGGGACCACCCCCTCTGTATCTAACTATAACAGAGAGTGATATTTAAAACTCAAGTTCTCAGTATCAAATGTGCTGCTCATTGCTATTGGGGTGTGTTTGATTGAATTACTCTGTGTGTGTGTGTGTGTGTGTGTGTGTGTGTGTGTGTGTGTCCTTCTCTCTTTCTCCCGTTGCTCCTTTGGACCCCATTTTCAAGGGGATCCCTAGTTCTCGATAACATCACTATACCCACACATTGTCTATCCTACTACATATACAAAATACTTCCAGAATTAAATAAAGCCCCTATATCCATACCAATAACAAACCTATCAGAAATACTTCAATCTTTCTAGCTTGGTTTTTTTTTTATTTAGTTGTGACTGTATTGCACAAAAAAGCCCACAGTCAAAAGTTATTCAAATTAATTCCTCTCTCTGTGTGGAGTTTTGCTCTCAATTTTATATACAATTAAGTTCACTGGTTTTTTTTTTGGCATGTATTTAATAGTAGAGCTTATTTTTATCCATTTGTTTTTATTTAATTTTATTGTTTGAATATATAAAACATTTGTATCCTTCAAATGTCTTAAACCATATTTAATAATGTTTATACTCAGAGCTAAATCCTGCTTCCAACAACCTTACCCAGTGTCTATTGTTCACAAGGATCCCTTATTGGTGAATGTTTTAATTAGTTCATCATTTATTTTTCCAGTGTTTCTTTTTTGGAAAATAAGCACACGCATGCGCACGCACTTGCATACACACACACACACACACACACACATACACACACACACACAGTTCCCCTTATTTCATACACTCTGTGCACTGTGCCTTTCTTGCTTACATTATCCATCTAGAAACCACTCCATATGTGTTCATTCATCAATATCTTCATCATCTTTTACGACTGCACGCTTCTCCACTGTGTAGTTTTGTAGCTGATTCAGTCTTCTATGTCGGTGCTGCACGCTTCTCCACTGTGTAGTTTTGTAGCTTATTCAGTCTTCTATGTAGGTACAGATGAGGCTCCTGCATATCTTGTATTGCATTTGGGGGAGAAGTATATCTTCAAGTTAAATTCTTAGATATGGTTTTTCCAGTCAAACCATAGAAAATGCATCTATGGTTTTGTAAATATTCCAAATTCCTCCCTACAAGGAATGAAGATACCTGTTTTCGCACAGCTTTGTCAACAGAGTACATTTTCAAGCCATTGAATGTTGTCAGTCAGATAACTGAGAAATGGTAGTTTTAATATGCCTTTTATAAATTGAGTATTTTTCATCTGTTTAAAAAAGGAAATTATCTACTTTTTTCTGTGAATGCTTCATATATATACCCATTTTTCTATTGAGTTTTTTCTTGATTTTTAAGAGCTCTTTGCTAGGGCTCTAACAAATATGTAAATTGTAAATTGCACATATTTAGTAAAAAATGAAAATTGCACATATTTTCATGACGTTCACCATTGATTTTTTTACTTTGTTTTCCTGGGAATATTTTGTCTTGGAAAAAATATAAATAATAAAATTTACCAACATTCTCTTGTATAGCTGTTAGATTTTGAGCCATTGTTAGAAATTAATTCCTTACATCCAGGTTCAAAAAGAAGTCGTTCAGCCAGGCATGGTGGCGCACGCTTGTATTCCCAGTACTTAGGAGGCTGAGACAGGAGGATCGCAGGTTCACGTCAGCCTCAGCTATTTAGTGAGGCCCTCTGCAACTTAGTGAGACCCTGTTTCAAAATAAAAAATAAAAATAGGGCTGGGGGTGTAGCTCAGAGGTAAAATGCCCCTGGGTTCAATCCCTAGTACTGAAAAAAAAAAAAAAAGTCATCTGTGTGCTCTTTCAGCCCTCATACAGTTTTGGTCTTTTAAATTTTTTACATTTGCATTTCTGGTCAATTGCCATTTATTGTTGCATATAGTGTGAGGAATGTGTCTAATTTCTTAGTTTTGCAAACACTAATATCTACTTGTCCCAATATCATTTGTTCAAGAGTCCTGGGAGACATTTTTAAGGACGCAGAAGGTTAAAGCTTTTGCTTTTAAACATAAAAATTATCTGAGACTGATAGTCTACAACCACGTGGGTCATTGTTCCATCCTCGCTGGGAAGGGTGCAGACTTGGGAGTGCTGCTGGTTGGCAGAGTGGCCGAGGGCTGGAGAGCAGCAGGAGGTGGTGCCAGTGGCCGTTGAGGACACTGAACTCTCTCCATCCCCCCTGGGGTGGGTGACCCTTCCTTCAGGACATCAGGAGGGTCACCCTGATGAAACATTGTGAGCACTAGAAGTTGCCCTTCCCAGCACTCTGCCCTTCCCAAATGAAAGTCTGCATGTATTTAATTTGAATTTAAATTCTCTGGGGGCAAGAAATGGCCAGAATTTAACATGCTGTTTCAATCTTTGCCCATCTTCTTCTTGTCCCCACCTGCCCGTTTGTTCCTCTTCTACATTTGGAATGGAGAACGCCTTTGCAAATGTCAGATAATATTTTTTTATTTTTCTCCTTTTAGGAGCCAACGTGGGATATTTATCCTTATTAGATGCTCACTATGACAGAATGCCTCCCAACAGATATTTCGCCAAGGCAGTGAACTATACAGTGCTTTTCCAATGGGTCCGATGCCTGCTTTGGGATAAGAGGGAGTGGAAATCCACAAGTTTCTCTCCACAACCAGGAACTTCTCCGGGAAAAGTTAACTGCAGGTGTGGGCGTACTGCTGAGAAAGAGTCTGGGATTTTTAGCAAGTGACTACATTTTCTCTCTCCTCTGGCCCAGCACCAGAGCCTTTTCTGAATCATGTCCTCCCAGGAGAAGCTGAGCAATCCTGGTTGGTAAAAACCCAAAAGGAACCTTTGCAAGTCAGTCTTGGTTCTGCCAGGCTGCCCCAGGGGTCGGGAGGGGAGGGGCTGGTTTCTACAGGGTCCCCGTGCCCACACTTCCCATGGTGACTGGCACACATCAGGTGTTCAGTGAGTTTCCACCAAGAAATCAGTCCATAGAGGAGTCGCTTCATGATGGCAGAAATGGCGACATCCCTAGAGTGTGCACTTTGTAGTCAGGTAGACTGGTCCTCTGCTCTGGCCGCCCTTGCTACCCCACCTCCCTGTCTGCAGAAGAGTCCCCGCCCCCACCCAGGCCTGGCTTGAAAGTGAACTGCTGGAGGCTCCATGAGCAGCCTTCTCGGGAATTTCTGGGTATCTAAGTTATGTTACAAAATTGGAAATTGTTTATTGTCTAGCCACAATATTTACAATTCTATGAGAGGCTTAGTTCGTTCATTTCAGATGTCTTTACCCTCTTGTTAAAATACAGATCAATAATAATTAGGCATGCTGAGAAATAGACGTCATTTTCTCCTTAAGGACAATTAAACCACAGGAAAGTGTATCCTGCAGGTGCCTAACAGGATGCAGAATGCCCAGGTCGCAGCCCCTTAGTGGCATCCCTCATCCTTTGCTTCCCTGCGCTGCCCCTTCTTACAATCATCTGGTGCCGTGTGAACTTACTGGTACTGGCCCAATGGTCCGCTGCGAGACTAAATTCAAGATTCATGCAGTCATTTATTCTCTGTTGGATACCACTCCCTAATAGGTGCTCTTCCAAGAGCCAGGGGTACAAAAGCAAATGACCCCTGGGAACGGCTCACAGGATAATGAGGGTGAGCTGGGCTTTATATTTGAAAAGGCCAGTGTTCGTGGTTGTGGTCATGCCAGCAGTCCCCAACGACAGGAGACTCGTAGTGCCAGGAACAGGCTCTTAGGCCAGGTTTTCAGAGTATGACAAGTGCTGGGGTCAGTCCTCAGCGAGCCTCAGGGGGCAGCTGTGCGGTGGGGGCTCCCAGGCAGTCTGCGAGGGCTCTGACATCTGGCATCTCAGACCCCATGGGAGCAGGGTGCCCCAGTGCTCAGACACAAGGACACCTGGCACATTGGAAGTGTTAAAGATGGAGGTGTTTATAACTTAGGTCAGGTGAATACTGTCAACTGGGTCTTAAAGTGACAATGACCAGGACCTGTCCTCCCCTGCACACTCCCTGAGCCCCGAACTTCACACCACACTGTAAACAGCTGCTTTCTCCGCACAGCGGTACCTAATCAGCATTTCCGTCCTAGCTATGATCGCGTGGCCACATTCTCAGTCCTCAGAAGAAGGCTCAATGCCAGTTTTGAAGCGACTGACGTTTCCAACTTCCAGAGGTAGGGTCCATTCTCTAAACAAAGACTTTATTTCATGGGTACCACCGCCCACTCAGGATGCCCTACTGGAATGACGCAGGTGCTTGAAATCTCTGTTGCTTATTTGGATTTCTAGACTGTGGATATTAGGATATTTATTTATTTATTTATTTATTTATTTATTATTGGTACTGGGGATTGAACCCGGAAGCATTCTACCTCTGAGCTTCAACACCAGTCCTATTTAATTTTTATTTTGAAATAGGATCTCCCTAGGTTGATGAGAGCCTCACTACTTGCTGAGGCTGTCCTCAAACCTGCGTTCCTCCTGTCTCAGCCTCCCAAGGACTGGGATTACAGGTGTGCGCCACCACACCCTGCGGATAGTTATCTTGAAATATCATATTCAACTGTTGTCTATACTTACTTACATTGACAAGAGATTTATAAACAAGAAAATGAACATACTTTTGAGCTTAGCTTTATTCAGTGTGAATTTGGCCAATGATATGTGATCGGGTTAACCTCTACACAGAAGACACCTTCAGATTTGCCTGTCCTGGTTTACTCTTACTGCTGTGGCCTAATTTTTAATACCTCCCTCTTTCTCTCTGAGAAGTGTCCCATTTTAAAAATAAATTTAAAATCCACCCTATTTTATAGCTGTTTTATCTGGAACAATTATATTTAGAGTCTGCATAATGGACAGTCGGGGGCCAGCTGGTGTGGGCAGGAACCTTCCCTGGCTCATTCAGACATCGAACCGTGTTTAATACAGAGCTTGTCCCTGGCCAGTGCTCAGGAAGTGCTTGCTGAGTCACTATTAAGGGCTGGTCTGCACTTTCCAGGTGTTGAGTGACAGAGTTTTTTGCTCTCATGTTTGTGTAATAAGAAATCCTACCTTTATTATTTAATCAGCCACAGTCCTCTGTAGACTAGTCAGTGGGTAAGATAATTAGTAAATAAAGCATTAACTATTAGCGCAATGGATGCTGGCCTCGGGGATGCCACCTGTCATCCACCGATCAGGACTGGGAGCACAGTAGCCTCAGCCCTGGTTTCTGTAGCATGGATACCACTGGGGGCAAATAGTGAGGGTTAGGGGGAAGCTTAGGGGAGCACCTGAGGT
Source organism: Glis glis (assembly GCA_004027185.1). Lineage (NCBI taxonomy): Eukaryota > Metazoa > Chordata > Mammalia > Rodentia > Gliridae > Glis > Glis glis. The sequence continues at coordinate 39,307 of PVJS01001371.1, read as the reverse complement.
CACCCAGAGGCGTTAACACCAGGGACAGCTGGCCAGAATCTAGGCGGTGCCAGGCATGGTGCAGGGGTGAGAAGGGCAGGCTGGAGCCAGGAGGCTATGGGCTCATGGCACAGGGCTCAGCACAAGCTTGTCCCCATCCTGATGGGGAGGGAGGAAGAAGAGTGCCGGGCAAGAAGCCAAGAGCAGAGAGCTCAACCCTCAGACATGAGAAGGAGCGGTGAGGCAGGGACAAGGAGGGCAGTGTCCCCAGGCAGAGGGACCCGGGGCCTACCCCCTGAAATCTTGTCGAAGACCCATAAGGCCTGAGTCCAGGCAGAATATCTTATTAGGTTAAGTTCCCAGCACAAGGGACTCTATGTGGATGCCATCCTACGGGTCCCTAAGGGTTAGATGATCTCTCCCTCAGCCAGAATTGGTGCCAGGGAACAGATGAGGGTAACCTGCAGGCAAGGAGCAAGCTGTGACACCCACAGGGATGGAGGACATAGAGGAGGTCACTGAGACATCTGTAGCATCTCCCAGCCTTGCTCTGCTGGGAGCAGGGAGAGGGGGCGCTCCCACACCTGTGTTTGAAGCAGCTCGTAAGTGCTGCAGGGCCTGATCTTCATAGTAGCACGAGAGGGCATCCTTACACACGTTTCCCAAGGGGAGCTCATCAGACCCAGCGGGTGCAGCCTCGGCCTCGGGGGCTGGGTGGGCGCAGGTCCCTTGGTTCTGGAGTCCAGGCTGTGGGGTGCTGGCTGCTGAGTGTGCGGCAGCTCTGTGCTTGCAGAAGCCCCAGCTCTCGGGCCCAGCACTCGGGCCCAGCACATGTTTGAAACACAACCCTGAAGACCAGCCAGGGTTCGTGTGTGGGGTGGCGGACCAGTCTTCTCCCACAGTTCTGTCTCCATGAATAATTCTTTTTCTTTTCCTTTGTTTACAGACACCCACAAAACCTGCTTCCAGGCATTTTTACTGTGGTTTTTATGATTCTTTACGGATTTTTGGCTACTAAAAGCAGATGTCTAAATCATCCTGAGAAAAAGAAAAGCAGTTACATTTTTCTTCAGGAAGATGCCCCAGCGGGCCACCAGCTCTATGCTGTTGTCATCGACACTGGCTTCCGGGCGCCAGCCCGTTTTACCTCAAAGGTAACACAAGGCTCCTGGGGACCCCTTCAGCTACCCGCCCTAATCTACGCGTCTGTAAGGGCAGAAGGCAGACCCCTTACCTTCTGCCAGCTGGAATCCCTTCCCTTCTTCCTGCCTTCACCATGGAAAGCAGACCAGAGAGATGGGTTCTGTCTCTGGATGGGTCTCTGAGACTGTGTGTGTTGGGGGAGTTACTGGGGATTGAACCCAGGGGCATTCTACCTCCGAGTTACACCCCCAGCCCTATTGTACTTTTATTTTGAAACAAGGTCTCGCTAGGTTGATAAGAGTCTCACTACTTGCTGAGGCTGTCCTAGAACCCGCGATCCTCCTGTCTCAGCCTCCCAAGTGCTGGGATTACAAGTGTGCCCCACCACATCCGTCTATGTCTCTGAGACTTTGAGCCAAGTTGAGCTCTTCTGGTTGATGTGAATCTATTACCCCCCAGCCAGAGGTGGATCTAGGAAGAGAGGAGTAAGAATTGACCAGACTAACCTTGGGGTTCAGCGGGGGACCTAGCTGGGTTGGGAGTTTGGGGCTAAAGCCAGTATCTCCCAGAGGAGCAGACGGGGGATGAAGCAGGATGTGTAGAGTAAATGGAAGTAGGAGGAGGATGAAGAAGGTGGCTCAGCACAGGAGCCCCGGGGATACCCACGCTAGGGCGGGCTGTGGAGGCCAGGTCTGCAGAGGTGGACACAGCCCTGGTCAGGGCCACGTGTGCAAGCCATGTGTGCCTACCCAAGTCCACAGGGGACTCTTCCTGGTGAGAGGGGAGCCTCCAACTGCACTGGAAATTCACTCCCTCACTTCCAAAGGGAACAGTGGCTGCTTTATGGAGCCCGTGGGCCTGGGGTGATGCGAGTCAGCTAGGTGATGCGTGTGGTGGGCTGCAATGGTGTCCCAGAGACAGTTGGACACAGGAGCTTGTGTGGCCTTTACTCGCTACGAGCCCTAGTCTATCAACAATATACTTACATAGTCTACCAGGTATAAATTCACAAACAGTGCATACCATATAGAAGGGAATGCTCTTAAACTAACAGAGGATATCTACCTATAGCATTCCTGGAATTTAACAATGAAACCTTAGATGATTGTTAAGGGATGTCTGATACCATCCCTCCTATGGGTCTTTGTGCTGGAAATTTCCAGCAAGACAATAAGGCAAGAAGTTCAAAAACAAGAACTAAACATCTTCCTTAAGTGAAAAATTGATAAATTACGTGACATCAGAATTGTAAATTCCTGTGTGACAAGACACCAGTGAGGAGTGACAAGCCCATCCCAAGGGGGGGGCAGGCCTCAGGGGTCCTGCACGTGCCCCACCCACCCATCTGGCACCACTGCAGGGTCCCACAGGCCTCCCCAGCCTTCCCCACCCAGGTGAGGCCTAGCTTTTGCAAATCAAGTATGTGAAGAACCTCCCAGTCCGCACTTCCTGTCCCTTGGCCGTTTCTCCAGGGAAGCTCTGAAGAGGAGAGAAAGCAGTCCATGTGGGCACCCCGTGTCCGGGCTCCAAACTGTGGCCAGGAGCCTGCGGGGCAGGGGGGGACCTGTAGGGAAGCCCCACCCCAGCAGTACTGGTGTGGTCCATGCAATGTCCACAGCTGTCGCCCGTGTCTGTGTCTTGAGGTTTTCATCGTTTTATGTGGTGAAGATGGGCTTTCGGAAACCAAAGAGCTCTGCTGTCCAGAGAAACCGCTGTTTGAAAGGAATTCCAGACACACCTTTGTCCTGAGGTATTCTGGAACATTCCAACCACAAGACTTGGGAAAGACAGGCCAGTCAGAATTGGGGTAGCCTTATCACAAACCCATAAAAGTAGCATAGAGAACGTTGGTCTCTAACAGGGAGCATTGACGTACGTACAATTTTGCAAAGTGTTTTTGTGGTTTATTATTCGCGGTAGATTAACAGTATGTTATGTGAAGGAAGGAAGGAAGGCGGGAGGGAGAGGGAGGTCTCCTGACTTTGCGTGCTAGAATCAGTGTTTTCTGTGCCACTAAACCTGCTTAAATTAATTAGGGAAGAACAAGGACACACGGTGTCACAAAGATGGTGTGCCAGACCAAGAGGGATTGTTTATCAAGACAGGAGGGCAAGCTCCTGGCATTTTTAGAAAAATGCACTAAATTATTTTTTTCTTCTGGAAAATTGCATTTGTATCTTTTGGCTTGGAGTATTGTCTTCATCAGGACAGAAAGGGCTAATTTCAGGCTAAAGCAAGCCAGACAGCAATGCATTAATGAGATTTACAGGACTTTGGTTTAGGGAAACCATAGTCATCCCCCCTTATCCTCAGGGGGTACATCCCAAGACCCCCAATGGCTTGCTGGAAACAGCAGAGAGTACTGATCTGATATATACCGTGTTTGTTCCCATACATACATACCGATGATAAAATTTAATTTATTAATTAAGCACAGTAAGAGTTTCTCAATAATAATCAAATAGAATAATTATAATATTCCATGATAAAGTTTACTTAAAACTTACATATTGTTTATTTCTGGAATTTATCATTTAATACTTCTGGGCTGTGCTGGATGGTGAGTAACTGAAACCCTGGCAAGCAAAGTGGGGGATGGGGAGCGACTGTGATAGAAGCTGCAGACCTGTGAGCTCTGTCAGTGGCCATACTCGATGGGATTGGCTGGCCACTGGCCATGTTCTGGGTTTCACGGGTCACTCTGCATGACAGCTACCTGTTGGCAGTTCCCATCCACCCCTCATGGGCTGGCCCTGGGGTTGAGAGGTGCCAGGCCCACACCATCTTGCACATGCATAGCTGATGAGATGCTACTCTATTTCACCAGCACTCCCAAGCCATTGGGCCCGCTCCGGAAGGTCCGCCTCTGGCACGACAGCCGTGGGTCTTCCCCGAGCTGGTTCGTCAGCCACGTGATGGTGAAGGATCTGTGCTCAGGACGGGGCTGGTTCTTCCCTGCCCAGTGCTGGCTGGCTGCACACCGATGTGACGGCCGTGTGGAGCGGGAGCTCACCTGTCTGCGCCGAGGGCTCGGCTTCTGGAAGGTAGGCCCCACGCAGATGCCATCCGTGCACACCCGGCTGACCGGCACACCTCGGTGCCTGGCTCTGCATCTCTCATTTCAGTCCTTCCTTTACACTTTTCCAAATTAAGAGAAATAGCACTTTTCTTAGTTAACTGTCAAGATAGCCATATTTTAAATGATGCATGAAGTTAGTGGCCATCCAAGCACAGATTGCTTACCTCTGCCAATTGTTAATCATTGCAGCAATGAGCTCTTTTTTGTTATAATTGTAATAACATCTCTGGGCTTTCTGGTTGCTCGTGGTCTGCCGTGTCCTGCAGGCCCCCAGTGAAGGACTTTTCAGCGCCCTGTATGTATCTCAAACAACATAGATAACTATCTCACAATACATCCCTGGTCAGGGCCTCAGGGCCGGATGACAGGAGGTCAGGAAGACAGACAAAATCATTCATAATCTCACAAACTATGAAAGTTTTAATTTTTGCATGTTCCCTTCCAATCTTTCCCTACCTGCGAACATATTTTATCCAGTTGTAATAAGAATGCTCATGCACTTTACATTTTCTAATTCAATATGTTAGAGTAAATCTCTATTAATTTTGTTCAAAGTCATTTGCGGGTCATATAATGACCAAGTGTTTGCTCCTTTTTGCTTACATATTCACCTATTGAACATACATGCTTTTCTCTCATTTATTTCCATAATAAAAAAATTGTAGGAAGCATGTTTGCATGTGACTTTGTGTTTCCAGCGACTGATTTCATAGGCAGGGTCTCAAAGAGGAGGAGGGACGCAGTGGATGCTGGCTTTCCCAGACACTAGATGTCGCCAATCCAGTGGGCTCTCCTTCCAGCCTGTCCTGTTGCCATGGTAGCGAGGAGGGTCAGACTCAGAGCGGCGGTGTTTTTATTGCTAATTTAGTAAGAAACAGGATCATGATGAATTCAAAACAAGAATACCCAATTGCCCAGAGCATATGGAAAACCTTCAGCACCTAACACCGAAGGCCCGATTCAACTGGGACTTTCCTTAGACAATTATTTCCATGTATGAACGCCCACTTAGATGGCTGGAAACAGTTAATAATAGGAGATGTGCGTCGCTTCTTCTCCAGCTGTTTTGCTTAAGAACTTTGTGTGCGAAACCTATACTATGAGCCTGTGTGGCTGCAACCCATGACCCCATCGTCACTTCTTGGCCGGTCAGTTTATCTACAAAAGACATATGCTCATTTCCTTTAAACCATTCTGCTGGTATTTACTTATTACTGCGCTTGCATTGCATATACCCCTTCTACGTATAAGTAATTCTGTGTTTTCTAGAACAATGCTGAACACCAAACATTATTCAAATTGCACTGAAACTTTAGAAAGCCAGTGCATTTCCCTGAGCCACATATTGCTTGTGCATAGTGGACCACATGGGCCACTGAGGGCAGAATCGGGTGGGACAGCCACGGCTCTTGGTGCGCTCCCAGCCCAATGGAAAGTGAGCTGTGCTGCTGCGAAAGTGCTAAGAACAGAGGGATTTAAAGTCTCTCAGGAACACACAGGAGAAGAGCGATCAGAGGGTCTAGAATGAGGGTCTCTGAGCAGGTGTGAAAGGCTCTGAGACCAGACAAGGGAGGCAGGGGAATGGTATGTACCAAAGTGTGAGCAGGCGTGGGGGCGCATGCTTGTAATCCCAGTACTTGGGAGGCTGAGACAGGAGGATCCGGGTTCGCAGCCAGCCTCAGCTACTTAGTGAGGCCCTCTGCAATTTAGTGATACCCTGTCTCAAAATAAAGAATAAAAAATAGGTCTGGGCGTGTAGCCCAGAGGTAGAATGCCCCTGGGTTCAGTCCCTGGGTTCAATCCACGGAACCGCTAAAAAAAAGAACAAAGGGCGGGAGGCTGGAGTGGGCCAAGGTCCGGGAGGTGCAGTCACTCCTGGCTGCAGCAGGACTCAGCCGGTGAGGAGAAGGAGCACAGCAAGGGCCCTGGGGCGTCTACCTGCACCCAGTGTATGTAGCACCCAGCTCACCAGCCTGGAGAGGAAATCCAAGAAATGTTGGGGTCTCAGCTCAGACAATTCCTGGTTATCGATCGGGATTTCACAAATGCCCACCGTCAGGGACTTGTATTCCGCGGTTTCCCTTTCAGCTTTTCTATTCCAAGTTCACGGAGTACCTGGAGGATTTCCACACGTGGCTCTCGCTGTACAGCCAGCCCTCCTGCAGCGGCCACCTGCACGCGCAGCGGCTAGCCGTGTCCTTCTGCTTGCTGTGTGTCCACGCCTGCCTCGCCGCCCTGGTCACTGCAGAAGTACGGGAGCGGGTGGGAGGCGGCTGATTTTTCCCCAGCGTGGCCCCCCTCTTGACCAAGGATCAGCAAAACTCACTGTCCTCAGAAGGGTTTAAACCGGGGGGAAGTGAGCTGAGTACTGGATGACATGGGTGACATCTCTGGATGTCTCATCTCCCAGCTCCATCTCTCGGTGACATGGCCAGAGATGGAGCTGGGAGCTGTCTGCAGGACGGAAGTTAGATGAGGAGCCACTGTGCGGGGCTGGCTGCTGCTGTGTGGGAGGTGCCACAGAGCATGACGTGCGCAGGGCATTGGCAGTCTGTGTTGTCTTGAAGAATGCTCCCAAACTGTTTTTTGGGGGTTTTTTTTGTTTTTTTTTTTTTGCGATACTAGGGATTGAACCCAGGGGCATTCTACCTCCGGGCTATACCCCCAGCCCTATTTTTTTATTCTTTATTTTGAAACAGGGTCTCACTAAGTTGCGGAGGGCCTCACTAAGTAGCTGAGGCTGGCCACGAACCTGGATCCTCCTGTCTCAGCCTCCCAGGTACTGGGATTACAAGCATGTGCCACCACGCCCGGCTCCGAACTGTTTTTAAGGTTGACAGTTAATTCACATTTTAAACAAATCCTCTGGCGGAGAGGACAGGAAACAGTTCTGATGGCCACAGGAGTCCTTGGAATGCGGTTTACACTGCAGCTCTGGTCTAATTGTTCCTCATGAGACACAGAGAATTAACTCTGAATTGGTACAAGCAGTTAGGGGAGGCCCTGTCTTCAGGGCCTATGCAAACAGCCCAGCCTGTTTTGTACAACCTCATGGCCCAGCCTGCTGCATACACAGCATCTCCCATGGAGCTGGAGAATGGGGTTATGGGATCAGTCTCAGCGGTCTGTCAGTAGATCAGGGCATGGTGGCTTCATTATGTGACACTGGGTGTCAGACAGGTGTAGTAACAATTATAGATTTGCAGGATTTTTGGGGGGGGGCAAGGGGGGTATATTGGGGATTTAACCCAGGAGCTTTCTACCTCCAAGTTACACCCCAGCCCTTTTTACTTTTTATTTTGAAACAGAGCCTTGCTAAGTTGCTGAGGGTCTTGCTAGGTTGCTGAGGCTGGCCTCGAACCTATGATCCTCCAGTCTCAGCCTCCCAAGTACTGGGATTACAGGCATGCACCACCATGCTTAGCTTGCAGGATTTTTTTTTTAAGAATGCTATGTGTGTAGAAGTCATTAAAAAGATGATAAAGAGCCGGGCATGATAGTACACACTTGTAATCCCAGTATTTGGGAGGCTGAGACAGGAGGATCCCAGGCTTGAAGCCAGCCTCAGCAATTTAGTGAGACTCTCAGCAACCTACTGTGACCCTATTTCAAAATGAAAAATAAAAATAAAAGGGTTGGGGGTGTAGCTCAGAGATAGAATGCCCCTGGGTTTGATCCCCAGCACCACAAAAAAAAGGAAGAAATGTCATCACATAAGAAGAAGGGAGCTTCCCTACCCATCCAGGAAATGCTCAGGCCTGCATCAGGACCTAGGATGAACCACTCTAGTGAGGTTGACCAGTTGTCTGATCTAAGGCCCTGACTATCTTTCTCGGGTTGGTGGTATATTGAGGACATCGATGCCTCTTGTAAGGTTGTAGCAAGGATTAAATCAGTTGAGAATGTGCCTTGTGGGAAATGGGTGCTCATCAAACATATGTTCAGTCCACAAGGATTTGTATCGGCAGAAAACAAACGATTTCTTGTGATTTTTAACCCCTGGAGTGGAAAGGCAGAGATTGATGGGGAGAGCACTTTGATTAAATATGGTTAGAATTGTCAATGCCCGAGCCAGGCATGGTGGCACACGCTTATAATCCCAGTACTTGGGAGGCAGAGACAGGAGGATCCAGGTTTGCGGCCAGCCTCAGCTACTTAATGAGGCCCTCTGCAACTTAGTGAAACCCTGTTTCAAAAATAAAGAATAAAAAATAGGGCTGGGGGTGGAGCTTGGAGGTAGATTGCCCCTGGGTTCAATCCCCAATACTGCAAAATAAAAAAAAAGAAAAGAATTGTCAATGCCCATGAGTCTTGAGTTGGGCTCATTCCAGGGGATATAACACTACTATTTGTGCCGCAGCTCCCTCCAGATGTCGGCCCTACGGACATCACTCTCGGGTCCTTCGGGCTGGGTCTCCTGTGTGCCCTCCTGGCCTCCCCGGGGGCTCAGCTCCTGGCTCTGCTCTTCAGGCTCAGCAAGGTACCCATGGACTGTCTGCATGGCTCTGTGCTCCTGGGAGGCACCTTCAGTGCTGGGAAACACCCTCTCTGACAACCTCTCTACTTCTGCAGGAAGCCAAGGGATGTCCCCGGGCTAAGCCAGGCCAGCCTCTACGAGGAACACAGCCAGAGGCGCCCTGGGGTAAATGTGCACTCAAGAGTCACTCCAGAATAGTGTTTGATCCAATGTCTGAGCACCGTGGCCCAGCCAAGGTGACACAAAGTTCACCATCACGGTGGGTGGGGATGGCAGTCCCTTAACCTGCCTGTCTCTGTCCTTCTCTTCTGCAGCTGCAGCAGGTGGCTTTGAAGGGCTCATGCCCCAGAGGCCAAGGGCCCATCTGTCTTGGTCAAGCTCTATGGCGTGGGCCATTTGCATGTCGACTTCCCTGGCCTGTGCTTTGGGGACAGGATTCCTAAGCTACAGGTGAGCTGCTGGGGCTTTCAGGTATCCTTGGGTCCTTTGATGAAAGTCTAGCATTTGTAAGGGAACCTTGCATTTCTGGGAACACATAAAATGCAGGCAGTTGTCACCATTGTTATGCCCCCCTCATCCTTCCCCTACCTCCTGGGGGTGCTAGAATCACATGCAAACCCCAAAGGGCCACTTGGCCAGGACAGCTCTGCAGCAGCAGCCCAACCTGGCTGGCTTCTTCACTAAGGAATGAAGGCCCAGCCACGGAGCTCCTGAGAGGGCAGGTCTGAGCCCGGGCACTGGGCTGAAACACAGTGTTTCAGCTCCTATTACTTGAAAAAGTGCTTGCCTGCAGGCATGGTGGTGCATGCCTATAATCCCAGCTACTCTGGAGGCTGAGGCAGGAGGATCACAGTTTCAAGGCCAGCCTGGGCAGTTCAAAATAAAAAATAAAAAGGAGCTGGGTGTGGTAGTGCATGCCTGTAGTACTTGGGGGCCTGAGACAGGAGGATCACAGGTTTGAGGTTTGAGGCCAGCCTCAGCCACTTGGCGAGACCCTCAGCAATTTAGCAAGACTCTCAGCGATTTAGAGAGACCCTGTTTCAAAGTAAAAAATAAAAAGGGTGGGGGTATAGCTCAGAGGTAGAATATCCCTGGGTTCAATCCCAAGTACCAAAAAATACATACATGCATTCATACATACATACATACATACATGCATAAATAGATAAAATGAAAAGGGCTGGGGGTGCAACTCAGTGGGGGTGCAACTTGCCTAACATGTGCGAGGCCCTGGGTTCCATTCCAAGTCCTGCAAACAACAACAACAAGCATGTGCCTGGGAGACAGGGCCTGTGACACACATATCACAGCTTCTGGTCTGTCCTCTCGAATACGCTGTCTCTTAGTCTGGCTGCAGGGTGACTTGGGCCACCATTAGAGACCCCGGGATCATTCAGTGTGGCTCCTGTGGGCCCGCGTTCCTCCATCACGTGGAGGAGTCGCAAAGCCAACTCCCTCTCTTCCCGGAAGTCTCCCCTCTCCCAACTGCACATGCTGAGCCATTCTGTGAGCCCAAGGACAGCCAGGAACTTGAACTCTTTCTGTGCCTCAGTGGGCTCATCTGCAAACAGGGGTGCTCAGAGCACTTCATCCGCACGGTCTCGGAGGCGGATGGATACTAAGCATGGTCCTGCTCACCACGCCAGCCTGTCCTTGTGTCACACCCTGTCACACCCGACCATCTCCTTCCCTTACCTCTGCACTCTGCCCTGTGCTGGGTTTGCCTTTCTCTTGCCTGGGCATCTTTAGAGAAGTTGATGTCCTTTTTGCAGGGAGGGGCCCTCCTCTAATGACCAGGAGAATGTGGTGTCACGAACGGCGGCCCGCCCTGGCCACAGTCCCCTTCCTGCCCACAGTCTCACAGGCGGGGGCCCTGGCCCTCCCCAGGTCTCCATGCTGAGGTGGCACGGGGCAGCCTGCTCTCACGAGAGTCTGACTGACTGCGCTCTCCCTGGCAGGTTTGTCCCGGCCCAGTGTGTGCGGTGGCTGCACCTGCTGTCCCTCTCCGTTGTCTGCTGTGTGTTCGTCACCCAGCCACTCATGGTAAAAAACGCCCTGAGGTGCAGGTGCCTCCTGTCAGCGGGACACAGGGAAAGGGGGTGGTGTCTGCAGTTTGATTACGTATAACTTTTCTTTATAGTTGAAGATGTGATTAAAAAAACTACTGGGATCCAGGCCCTGTGTTATTTGGTTCCCATGGAACTCATGAAGAATGAGCCACTTTGACCCCATTTTTCAGCTGAGGGAGCTGGGCCCCAGAGAATGAGTCTCTGGGTGAGGCCAGGCCCATAGGTAGCTGGGACCAGAAGGCCACGATGCTGGTGTCTGCTCAGAACCGTGTCATGCCGGGGCTGCTGGATCCCAGGAAGAGCCCAGGGGGACAGGGACACCATGCACCTCTGCTGCCGTGCCTCTCCCTCCAGATATGCTTCGTGGCATTGGGCTTCGCCTGGAGAAGAAAGGATGACCCCCAATTCTTTACTGAGTCTTTATGTGAAGCAACCAGGAATCTGGACTCGGAATTGGAAGAACATTCCAGAACCCATGTTCCCCTCTCTCCAAACTGCTGCATGCCTGATGGTGCAAGGGACATTAATGAGGTGAGGAGGGGGTCTGTGTGGTGTGAACTGGGCCTTAGAGACCGAACCGTGTTCCTGTCAGGCACAGAAACTCGGGCTTTGGTGCATATTTGGCCCCACTCTTGGAGATCCATGGTATGTGTTTTAATTTCTTATACCTCTTTCCACACATACATGTGACCATTACATGCATAAGATTTCTCTCCTTACCTTTACCCCAATCCCAGCGAAATCAAAGCCTCAAGAAAATGAGCCTATTTTATTTATTTTTATTTTTACCTTTTATTTCTTGACTTGTTACTTGTTTTTTAGTTCATTTATTATTTATTTATTTATTTATTTATTTATTTATTTATTGGCACTGGGGAGTGAACCCAGGGGCATTCCACCTCTGGGCTACACTCACAGCCCTATTTTTTATTCTTTGATTTGAAACAGGGTCTCACTAAGTCGCGGAGGGCCTCACTAAGTAGCTGAGGCTGGCCGCGAACCCGGATCCTCCGGTCTCAGCCTCCCAAGTACTGGGATTACAAGGGTGCACCACCACACCCGGCTCATTTATTATTTATTTTTAGTTTCTCTGGTGGTGGTGCTAGTGATTGAACCGGGGCCTTGTGCCTGAGACGTGAACATTTTACCACTAAGCTACAACCCCAGCCCCCTAGCCTACTGTAAAATATTGAAGCAAATGAGAAAAGTAATCTCTGGTGACAAATTTAGAGAACTTTCAGGTCATTTCCTTCCTCCCTCCCTCCCTTCCTTCCTTTTTGCCTTCTTCCCTTCCATCCTTTCTTCCTCCCTTCCCATATTCAGTTTTGCCTATTGTATGTGTCGTATCCTCTTAGGATAGATTATATGAAAGAAAGTCTTCCAGCCACCACAGAAATTCACAGGCTTGTTGCTAACACAAGTACACGTGAGACGCAGCGTGCTGTTGTGAAGTATGGAGCAGCTACAACTCGTCGCCACCCCAGATGCTGCCCAGTAGCTTCACAGCCAGACGCCATCTCTCCCCTCCTCGTCCCTACGCCCCTCCTCTCCGAGAGCCAGTGAGCTCTGGCTGACTTGATAGCCAGGCCAGACCACCTGTTCACGTGCACGCCCTTCCTCCCTGGCCTGGACTCTGCTGAGTGTGAGGAGAGAAGAGTGTGTTAGCGTGGACCATAGAGGAGTCGTTGTGCTACGTTACACTTACATAGTATTTACATCTACTGTATTTTTTGTTCCTTTCAAGGCCTTACAAAGTAGGCAGCATTATTGCGCCCCACTTTAAAGACAAAGAAAGGGGGTCTGTCCCGCGCCTCCCCTGCACCTTGCGCCCAGCCCCTCCATGTTGGGGCAGCCCCACTCTTCTTTTGCTGGCCCCGTTGGAGCTCAGCTTCCCTTTCTTTCTCAAAGACTCTCTTCCTTTTCAGTTCCCTGTGCGCAGCTCCGCCCCTCCCTGGTGGGCGCTCCTTTTTTCTATAGTTTCATCTCAGGAGTCAGATTCCTTTGGCAAATTCAGCCTAGATCCTGAAGGCCAGGCTGGCTGCACCAGGCCTGATCCCCTCCCGTTAGCACCATGATTCAGGATGTCCCCCACACCCCCACAAGCAGCTATAGTGCTTGCCCTCCCAGCACACCAGCTGGGATGAATCCCCAAGCCCCTGACTGCAATCCCTGGGGTCACTTTACAGCAAAAGCCTAGGAGCTCTGAGGGACGGGCTGCCTCTGAACTCTCAGATGTCCCCAACCCGACCCAGGGCCCGCGCTCTGAATGTGTGCTCAATGAACAAATGAGGAAGAAAGTCATGATACTTTTGGTGGGTTAGCTTCCTGACCATAAACAGATACAGCAGGAGAGCAAGGATACTTATTTTTTTAATAAAAGGTAAAACACCGGTCATTTCTTGCTAAGACTGTACTTTCAAATGGCTTTCCCAGACTTTGAAGTTCTCTAAGAGAAAATACCATGCAAATGCCAAAGATAATTGCTCCCATAATGTGACAGTAGCCGGCATGCCTCTTGTGTAAAGCTGCACTTTGTAGCGGCCCAGCTGTGATTCCTGCCAAAAAAAAAAAAGAAAGTTTTGGCAGAGACATGAGCAGAGTTTTTTTTTTTTTTTTTTTAATAGGGCTACCCTGTCTCCAACCCCCTCCCTAACAACCTGGTCTATGTTATCTGCTCACAGTGCTTCTTTGTTCCCGAATACCAGGCATAGTGCAGTAGTAACATGGCTTTGGGCCCAGCATGAATGCTAAAGCCTCTCTCCTCTCTCTCTTCCACCATCGGCCGAGGTTCTCAGTACTCTCCTGCCAACAGGTCTTGGCTGCCCGGCAACGAAAGCGCCACCTGCGCTGGGCACGTCCACCGTCCAAAGCCTGGCTCAGAGTCACCAGGGAGAAGATGCGGAGAGAGAGCCACAGGCAGGCAGTCCTGAGGTGGGTGCAGGCCGAGTCGCACGGCTCGCTCAGGTCCAGCTCCCCATCATGTCCTCCTGCCTCTGCTCAGTCTTCAAGATTGTTTTCACCAGGGAATGGGGGGGCAGGTGGTAAAATCCTTTTCCATGTGTCAAACTGCACCCCCAGCACGTGCAGGGAAACTGAACTGGAAACAGAAAACAGTTCTGCAACTTGCCGGTGATGGGCAATGGGTGGACAGCTCACGCTCGGAGCTGGCTTCCTCCATCCATGTCTAGACTCGCAGCACTATCACATCCCGCCCCTGTCAGCACTGAACAGCAGATCTGAGATTCTATTCCTCTGATTGGGCACACAGGGCCATGGCAGCCACAAGATACACACAGCCCTTCTTCCCAGGGCAACATTGAGGCCCGATGACAAGTATTTTAAAATAATTTAATATTACAGTATGCACAGACATGTTATGGAGCTCCACGCAAATTTTGTTTAAGGTTTTTTTGTTGTTGTAGATAAAACACAAACTTAAGAAACATCAGGTTGGTGGCAAACCTCTCCAAGTTAGACCTCAGATATGTCTCTTGCGATGGTACCTGATCCGGTCCTCATTCTCGCAGATATAATCTAAAAGACTGACCACATAACTTAGAGGAAAGAAGGTTTATTTTCTTATGGTTTCTGTCTTAGCCCATGTGAGGCTGGGGACCGCGGATCTCAGGGCATGGCGGCAGGAGGCGGAGGGAGAGCACATGGCTATGTTTCCCGCATGACGGAGGCCAGAAACGAGAGAGAGCAGGGGGAAGAGGAACTATATATAATCCCCAAGCCCACACACCCAGGGACCCACCTCCAGCCACACCCTACTAGTCCAAACCACCATCCAGATAAATCCATTACAATGTTTATCCATTGCTGGGATTACAAGCCTCGTGACTCAATTACATCAGTTCCAAACATTAATAAATGAGCTCTTTAGGGGACATTTTATATCTAACTATAACAGTACCCAACCCCTCCCCATTCATGGCAGGGTCAGGATCATAGCTACTGGTGAAGCCTTCTAGAATTACTATCCAAAAAGTTTCTCTAGATTTGGACTTCTAGATTTCTGATATAGTTTGTTAAGGATTGGGAATTCCTAATTATTTTTCCAAAATGGTGTTGCTAAAATATATAAATATGGCAGTACCTCCAACCATCTTCTTTAAAAAAACCCTTCATTATGGTGTGGACCATGGTTAGTGCCCCTTCAGTAGGGAGCATGTGCTAAGCAAGTCCTTTCCCCAAGAGAAGAACTGTGGCTGTGTTCAGATAACACCTTTAAAGGTGAGTGGGAGAAAAATTCCAGGAAGATGGAGTAGTCTCTAAGCTTTTTAATTGCATCAAGTCTCCTCATAAAAATAGAGTGACTGAGATACCCAAAACCAAAACCCACGGAAAGCATGCACAACAAAACTAGCTGACAAGTTGCCCCCACCATGCACCTCAAGTCGCAGAGGAGGAAACAAACTGTAGCAACGCATCTCTGCAGAGGGCATCGTGGGGTACCCCACGTACCTGGGAACAGGGCAGCCTAGAGCCCCCACAGGGTCAGGACTGGCAACACACAGCATCTACCTGGGAGGAGTTTGCACACTCCAGCTCACAGGTGAATGCAAGGGCTGCAGGCCTGGGGCCCGGGGCCAGCTGAGCCCTGAGGAAGGTCCCCAGGATGTTGCCTCATACTGGGGAGTCATGGGCAGAGGTCACGCCACAGAGGGCAGCCCAGAAAAAGCAGCAAGGAGCAGCAGATTTGGGAATCCGCATAGCCAGCTCTTTCTGCATTGCATATGACATGACCAAAGGTCTGGAAAATACCCCCAAAATGAAACAAACTACTACAGGCAATAAGATAAGTTAGTGCCATAGCAGATTATAAAATTAAAATGCAAAAGCCAATACCCTTTGTCCCTACAAATGAAAGTCAGATAAGAGATTTAATAGAGGACTCCATTCAACACAACAATAACAAAATACAATAAATTCAGTAAGACACATTTAGGTATAATCTTAAGGGGAAATGTGCAAAACATACAGGAAAGCTATAAAATGGTCCCGAAGGACACAAGTATAGACTTCAACAAATGGAAACACATACTGTGTTCTTGAATAAGAAGACACAAGACTAGGTTTTCCTGTAGTTCTCTCTAAAACCAATTTATAAAGTCAATAAAATGCCACCAGATTTCTTTCTTTTTAACAGGTTCTGGTCAATTATATAGTTAGTTTGGTAGAACAAATAAGCACAAATAGGCAGCTAATAAAAACCCTGAAAAGGTAGAGCAAGAAAGTGGGGCTTGCTCTCCTAGATGTTAAAACAAACCTTTGTAAAAATGTGTGGGTATTTGGCACATAAATATTAGACCCTTGAAACACAATCAGGAAATCAAGAGCAAGACCCAATGTTAGTCTTCAGTAAAGGGAACGCCTCAAATCTTGGGAAAGAGATGGAATTTTTATTAGGTAGAATTGGGATCATTGAATGGCCATGTGGAAAAAATTTGGATGTTATTATCTTACCAAATACAAATAAATTCCAAACAGATAAAGATTTAAATGTAGACCAAAACCATTCAAGTTATAGAAGAAAGCATGAGTAAGTTTCTTGAAGGCCCATGAGAAAAAATAAAAAACTCCCTACGAATTAAAATCCAGAAACCAAAAGGGAAAACAAAAATAAACTTGATTACATAAACGTTGAAAAAGAGAAAGAGCTTTGTGCAGTTAAAGACACCCTGTGCAACGTAAGACAGGGAAAAACGTGTACAAGACAAAGATTCAATATTCCTAACATAGAAAGAGGTTCAAAAAATGAAAAAGACCAGCAACTCTTAAGAACAATAGCAACACAAGTTCATAATAACAGGCTTCATGCACAGACAGTTCATGGAGAAAATGAGATACAAGTGGTACTTCTACCTACAATTAGAGAATTGCAAATTAAAACTGGGAAAATCCAAAAATGAGTGCATGCTCTGTTGGAGGGGCTACAGCAGGTTTTCTCATATGATGCTGTGTGAAGGTGAAAGAGTGTAGCCCTGTGGGAGGTGGGGAATCTCTAGCACAGGTACTAATGTGCTGACCTCTTTACCCAGCATCACCATGTCTAGGTATCACCCTCAAAGACACCTTAGCAAAAGTGTGAGAAGACCCACACAGGCAATCATCCATGGGAGCCCTTTTGTAATGGGAGTAGCCTAGAAATACCATCTCCTTCCCACACAGTGGAGTTGTGTTCAGCTTTTTTTTCTTTTTTTTTTTTTTTTTTGGTACTGGGGATTACCCCCAGCCCGATTTTTTGCTCTTTATTTTGAAACAGGGTCTCGCTAGGTTGCAGAAGGCCTCACTAAGTAGCTGAGGCTGGCCGCGAACCCAGATCCTCCGGTCTCAGCCTCCCAAGTACTGGGATTACAAGCGTGCGCCACCACGCCCGGCTCTGTGTTCAGCTTTTAAACAGAAAAAAGCACGTGGAGCCAGGCGTGGTGGCCTTCTCCTGTGCTCCCAGCTGCTCAAGAGGTTGAGGCAGGAGGATCACAAGTTCGAGGCCAGCCTGGGCAACTTCATGAGACCCTCTCTGTAAGGATGCTGACTTTACAATCTCTTCTTGCAGAGACATTTCCATGTACGCCCTCATGCTGCTTCTGCTTTTGTTTATAATGTATGGGAAGCATTCCCCAGATGAATATTCTCTCAATCAAGCCATCCGGAAGGAATTTGTAAGGTAGGAGGTTTGGGGGACTCCTCTAGATCTGGGAGCGATTGCACCAGTTCATGGCCAGTGCACAGCAAAAGGGAACCCGAGCTTAGGGTTCTAGAAAGGGCTCCTGCACGATGTCGCTTTGAGCAAGTCACACCATGTCTTGGTCTTCTAGTGCAGAGTCAGAGGGGGGAGCCCTGCAGATGGTCCAGTCCTCTGCAGTCCATTTTTTCCCATGCAGGATCAAGACCCAGAGAAGGGTCTTCCCTCGGCTCCGTGTGTGAAATCTGGGAAAGGTGGTCAAATTGACTCCTTGGACATTATTTCCCCTGTGCTAATGCGAGGCCTGACTTCAGGCATGTTGCTAGCATCTCACCTCAGGCGAAAGCTGAACAGGATATCCCAAGACACTTTGAGTTTCCTGTTTGCAAAAGACATCTGAGTTCATCAGCCAAAGGCCACGGTTGCGATTCATAATACATGACACCCAGTTTCAAACTGTCTATAATATTCCTTCAAGTGCACTACTATTTCTCAAGTGTTGATTTGTTGCTTCCAAATTCTAAAAGTTGTAGAGTTTCGTCACAGGTGCACATGTATTTTTCACATGTAAGAACTGAAAAATACAGAGAAAAATCCCCATGATGCCTCAGGTGGAGGCACGCTCCGATAGTGTTTATCATGTCCTGTTTCTTTTCCATGTTGTAACAACTCTGAAATCAGGAGGCACCCTGCAGCCATTGTACACATCTAATCTAGCATTCCTCCTTATTGAAAATTGGTGTGTGTGTGTGTGTGTGTGTGTGTGTGTGTGTGTGTGTGATTCTGGGGATTGAACTCAGGGGCATTCTACATCTGAGTTACACCCCCAGCTCAATTTTATTTTTATTTTGAAACAGGGTCTCGCTAGGCTAATGAGAGTCTCATTACTTGCTGAGGCTGTCTTTGAACCTGCAATTCTCCTGTCTCAGCCTCCCAAGTACTGGGATTACAAGTGTGCACCCCCACGACTGGCTGAAAGTTGTTTTTAAATGCATGATCAGACTTTATTTCACATGTCAAAAACAATCTATTGAAACAGCTTTTTCAAGAGAGTTTGACTTTAAATTCTGAAGTTTATGGTATGAGTTGATATCAGTTACTCACCATGGTTTCAGTGACAGGAGGTAAAATGATTCTGTGTGTTCAAGGGTTTGCTTTCTCTTTCTCCAAAGAATATTTTAATACAGATTTCTGCAGCATTTCTATGAATGTGCTGCCTTTGATTGAGTCATTCAAGTTGATGTAAATGTTTTTTGTTGGATTTTTTACAGGGGCGGGTGGCAGAAAAATCCATTTAATTTTATCTATTATTTAAGAACATATTTATTTTTATCTTCTGCAAGACCGGGTGTTGTTGATACCCAGTCACATGATGGCTAGCAGATGCCATCCCCTTGTTAGTTTTATGATTCACTAGTAAGGTAAGACCTGGAAGTCCCAGTTCAATGAATCTGGACTCTTCATAGCTCAGTAATCCAACTTTTCGGTGCAGCATTCTAGCAGTAAAGCCAGATGGTATCTTCTGCCTCCCATTTTACAAAAGCTGCAGGTATGTTATGTTAGTGACCGGCTTCTCAGCTCTCCCATCTGGGTGGATGCAGAGATTGTGCCAATAGGTGGCGCTGTGAGCAAGACAAAGTGACCATCTGAAAAACTGCCTACTTTGGCTAGTTTCTTTTCTTTTTAATCTCACATTTCATAAGTCAGCATTATTTGACACGTTCCTCATAGTCATTATTGCCTCTTGGTATTCAAGTCAGAATTTTTGCAGCTGAGATAATATTTGTGAGATCCCTCACGTGCACAGGGAGACCGAAGTGCTTAGAGGAACCGCTCCTAAGTCACCCCGGGGGGTCGCAGAAGCCTTGTATTTCCCACAGGATGCAAAACCTCCCTGCCTCTGCATGGCCTGGCCACCAGGCAGGGATATATTCGTGTGTCCGGGTTCTTGGTGGAATGCTTAAAACATGGACCCACCCTCTCTGCCTTTCACCCTGCCCCTACCCGCTCCGCACCACCATCCACCAGTACCTAATCCAGAAACTTCCACAGCTTCTGAGCGTTTGTTGTTATTAGCATTCCAGAGAGAGGAGCTAAGCCCCCAGGGGAAGTGGATTAAGTGGAATTCAGGAACTGGGCTTCTAGCTCTGTTTGACCCCAGCAGTCCTTCCTAGGCTGTAGATTCTCTGTAAAGTGATGGAATTGGACTACTGGTTTTGTATGTCTTCACCAAAAGTGATCCGAGTATTGGATTCTATCACACTTAAGTTATATCGGAATGTTTCTGGACTCAATAAGGTCTTCATGAAATTCCAAGTAAAGTGAAACAAAACCAAAAAACCAAAAAACACTGAATACAGCACCAATCCGTGAACATGGTGCTCTGTCCTGCGCCCAGGACTAGAACACGGCTGCTGAGTCTATCTTTCACATGGCTTAGCTAGCTCTGCAGGCCTGCTTTATATAATTGCTGTAATTAGTACAGACAGGGCCAGGATATTCTTAGCCCATTTGGTTGGCAACCTGCGTCCTGGTGAGTGTGCGACGGTCACTCTGAGCCTTACCAAGCGCTTCCTGACCTGCTTTCTTGGATGTTACCCCAACAGGGGCAAGTGGCAGGAATGAGAGCATTTCTCTGAAAGTTGGCCGGGGGTGTGGCTCAGTGGTAGAGAGTTTGCCTAGTATGCAAAAGGGACCATTGTGCTTGGGTTCCATCCCAAGCATACACACACACAAACACACACACACACACACACACACACACACACACACACGCACACACACACAGAAGTGCAACTCAGTGTGGCTATAAAATGCATAGTGTTTAAAAAAACAGAATATTGAGCATATTAGGCAATAAGTGTACAATCAGTTTGTCAATCAAATGATCTTGCTCCCAAAAGCAGATGACGAAACCCTTCTCTCTGTTGACTATCGAGGACTCATTCAGGTGGCTCATTTCCCACGGGGCAAGTTTTTTCTTTAGAACAAAGGAGAAACAGGAAACCTATACCTTCAAGAGCCAAGCATATAGGCACGTGTACCAAAAAGTTACCAAAGCTACTGCTACAAAATGGATACCAGCCAGTTTTTATATGACCTTCTGACTTGGATAGAAAAGATCGTTTTTCTTTCTTACAACATTGTGCAGGTTTTGTTTATGCAGAGGCTTCATGACTTACGAGGGGGCTATGTCCTCATGAGCCCATCCTGAATCGAAACTACCCGAAGTAAAAAATGCATTTAATATAGCGCACTTGAGCTCTATTAACTAGAGCTCACCCTTGGGCAAGAGCATCTAATGAAAAGCCTCTTCTATAATGGGCGGCTCATGGAATTTAGTGCATGCCCCGCTGAAGGTGGATAACAGAACGGCCAGGTAGGCATGCTTTCCACAACTGCAAAGCCAAAGTCCCTTAAGCTGAACCATAGTACTCGAGACCACCTTCTCTATTATTCATTGTCTCCCCTCGAGGGCAGGGGTTCGCATTCTAAAAGAAGGCCTGGCACTTAGTGGTTGCACAGTAATGTTTGTTGAGTGAATGTGTGAACGAGTGAACCATCCACTCTCCTCCCTTCCCTCCTGCCACGGAGGAGCACAGCGAGTTCCAGGGTTTGCGCCTCGTTCTATAGATGGCTTTGGTCTAAATCCTGCAGAGTACCTGACATTAAAAATTAGCAGGAAAATAATGTTTTGTTTTGTTTTTTAACACTTTTCATTGTCCTCGTGGCTGCAGGAACAACTTTTTGTTTTTGCTCTCGAATTAAGCAGTGCCGGACACTCGTTGGGCGGCCTGAGAAGCGTGGAGGACTGGTGGGACTGGAGTCTGACCACGCTGCTGGACGGGCTGCATCCTGGCGGCCCCTCTGCTGCTGGCGCTCAGGGGACTCAGGTGGGCCGTCCTTCCCTGTCCACTGCCCAGCATTGCTAGCCACATTAGTCAGTGGAACCGTGACACCCTGAAGGTTCCTGAGTGGCCACAAGTCTAAGACCTGTGACTCTGCTCCATGGGTGCCACGGCTGGCAGAGCACCCAGTGATCTTCCCTGCCCGGTTACTCCTCCCAACACACATACACCCCACCGCTTGGCTCTGTGGGATTCTCCAGCTTCTGCACCTGGTAAGCTGCCCCAGATGCAGGGGGGGAGGAGACGTGGGGCAGAGGCCCTGGGACTGATGGGATACAGGTGACTAGATGGAAGATTCCAGTTCAAGCCGGGCGTGGTGGTGCATGCTTGTAATCCCAGTACTTGGAAGGCTGAGACAGGAGGATCCGGGTTCGCGGCCAGGCTCGGCTACTTAGTGAGGCCCTCTGCAACTTAGTGAGACCCTGTTTCAAAATAAAGAATAAAAAATAGGGCTGGGGGTGTAGCTCGGAGGTAGAATACCCCTGGGTTCAATCCCTGGTACCGAAAAAAAAAAAAAGATTCCAGTTCAGTATGTAAAACACGTGACAAGGGGCACAGGGAGCGGCCCAGAGCCAAGGTGAAACAAACAGCTAACAGAGGCATCAAAGAAGGTTCCAGAAAAAGGCAAGGCTGGTCTCAAGTTAGGAAGAAAAAGGGAATGTACGTTTCGTGCAGTGTTTTATCCCCCTCCACCTTTCAAAGACAAACTCTCTTTGTCCTACATTCCTCAAATACTTCATTCTGCATTCCATTTTGTTATGTTCTATGTAGTCTCATGGGATGACGACATGGTGACAGTTGAGGGGAAAAAGATTAAAACAGATAATTATTTATGGGGTACTAATTATGAAGACGTCATGTGAGCCTTAGGCCTCTTCCAGGAAGAGGCTGGCGATGGAGCTGCCATCTCAGAATCCTGGCTGCATCCTTCGAGTGTCTTTAGCCAGAAAGCCCAAGCACCCCTGTGTCCTCAGGGCAGCCTGTGCAGGCATTTGGAGTCTATAACATGTGCCTTCCCTGGGGCTCTTTTCTTCTTTCAGCCTGGAGCTCTTGCAGGAAAATGCTACCTTATAGGCACTTCAGTAATTAAGCAGCTAAGAGTTTCTCCCCGTAGTTTGTGCAAGGTAAGATGTTCTCTGTCTATGGCTTCGAAAAATAAATTGAATTAGAAAAGTCTGAGAGGAGGTCTGCCGGGAAGCTGGTAGTCACTTCAGCTTCTCGGAGCGCTGGGGGAGCTTTGGAATTGTCAGGTGCCAGCTCTGGGGAGAGCGAGAGCCCGGCCTTCCTCCTCCCTCGCTTGTGCCACTTAGGAGCCCCAGAACAACGCAGGTGAACTTGGCAGCAGTGATCAAAGGCTTTTCTGATGGGTGGTTTTGCTACACAGCCTCCAAGGCCACGTTCAACGCTCAGCCAAGACTCTCTTCCGACATGTATCCCTGACATCGGAGGCCTTGAGAACCGAAATGTGACCCCTGGGGGAGCTGAGGCCCAGGGGGTGAGGAGGGAGGACTGTGCATGCAACCTGGGCAGAACAAGGTCAGTGTGGGCCAGGGGCCGGCACCCATCCTGCCTGCTAGGCAGCTCCGCACCTGGGCTGGATTGGCAGCGTCTGCGGCAGGGGCAGGAAGCTCGGGAGGGGCCAGGGTTGCGCAGGACTTGCCAAGGCTGGAAAGGGGAAAGAGAGTGCTTCAGAGTGAGAGGGAACTCAGCGCTGGGCCTGCAGACTCAGGCCTCGGAGGGCAGTAGAATGTCCTTTCAAAAAGTGGTCGCTAGAGCCCCCAGAGGCCACAGAGTAGAGTGGATGTTTGTCCTGGGCAACAATGTGCCCAGCAGGGTGTTTATGGCCTCTTTTATTCCTCTGTGGAGTAGTTCTGGAACTACATCGTGCCACATCGTGCAGATGAGGGGCAGGGGCTCCAGCCAGAGCAGTCACCGCCCATGTGTGGCCAGCGGTGGTCAGCTGGCCGGCCCCTCACCCCGGGCTCCCTGGGCAATCGTCACCCTGTGCCAGGAGGAGCTTGCTCACGGTGACAGGAGGCTACGCAATTACAGTAATATGCGCTTTGAGGAATTATAAAAAGAAAAGAATGTAATTGCTATTAAATATGGATTAGTAACAAGTGATGGTTTTCAGACAATGGAGCCCAATGAAAAAGAGGAAATGAATATTCTAGAGAGCTCGGGGAGGGGTTTTGGGCATCTCTGCCTCCCACTGTACGGTGAGGAAGGCAGCCCACTTTGGCCCAGGCTTCCCTCTGTCTGCGGGTCCGCTGGCTGCTGCAGGGAAGCCGGTGGGGTATAAAGAGAGGTGCAGTGGGCTACTGGGGGTCCCCAGAACACAGAGGCTCCGTCCACCAGCCCTCTGAAGCCCCGGTGTCATTCACCCTGTGACGGCTTACGTGACGTGTTCCAGCGTGGGCTGTGGCTGGATCTTTCCCTTGGGTTTCCAACCATGGCTCCCTCCTTACCCGGAACTCGTGCTGCCTCCCAGGCCCGAAGCCCACGCAGCCCTGACCGCCCTCAGGGCCAGCGGATGGATCGACCGCAGCACCAGGGCTGTGTCCGTGCATTTTACCCTCTACAACCCTCCAACCCGGCTCTTCAGCAGCGTGACCCTGAGCGCAGAGCTCCTCCCCTCTGGGGCCCTCGCCCCCACCTCCCTGGTGGAGTCCTTCAGCATCTTCCGCGGGGAATCAGCTCCAGGGTACCACCTTGTGCTGCCCGAGGTGAGTTCACCCACCATCAGTCTCCCGGACCAGAGCAAGGAGATGGGTTTTGCCTGGGCTGTGCATCTGACCAGTGGGACAAACACACGGCCATTGGCCCAGCCTCTACCCACGCCCTTGGCGTGTCCCCTCACAGCAGGCTTGGTGCTAGGTGTTGAGGCACAGGATGAGGAAGACCTCCAATGGGGAAACCAGTCATCAAATACGAAGCAGGCATAAATCCAGAGTGTTCTCGATG